>CM062819.1:940681458-940875751 GCA_031772625.1 Pinus tabuliformis
TTTCAAGGAAGTTGGTTCAAAATCTGTAGACAAATTCAATTCACAATCATAAGAAACATCCATATCAATAGGTGAATTGGAGTCATCTACATCACCTCCATTTTGCCGGTTTGAATTTCTAGTCCCTGTCTTTCCAACCTCATCAGGATGAACACTTTCAAGTGTCTTTGTTAGCCACTTTGGGGGACCTTTCTTAGATTGTTCAGGCTGCTCCGTTGATTGAGTTGGGACTGAATCAAGATTGAATCTCCCAATTCTATCAATCATATCACTCAAAGTATCATCCGTTGTTGAAGTTTCATTCAGGGGAGAGAGTGTTTCATAAGAATATTCCACAGGTTGATCTAATATAGGAATCCCCCCTTCAAGATGTGGAATCTAATTATCAAATTCTTGAAATGATTTTGCATTTGTGAATCTATCCAAGCGATCAAGTTGTCTTTCAACAACATTGTCAGTTTTGGATGATTCAAGAAAGATTACATCTCTATATACAACAAACTTTTTGTTGACTTCATCATAGAGACGGTATGCTTTGGGGGTGTTTGAATACCCCAGGAAGATACACTTACAACTTCTTGCACCAAGTTTGTTTCTATGTACCTTTGGTATTAAGGCATAACAGGTGGAACCAAAGACCCTAAGATGCTTTACCGAAGGAATGCGCCCATACCACATTTCATAAGGAGTCTTGTTTCTAATAGCATTAGATGGAAATTTATTCTTTATATATACAGCATATAGAACTGCATCTGCCCAAAACATCATTTTTACATTTTTGAAGAACAACATGGAGCGTACCATATTTAAGATTGTCCTATTCATTCTTTCAACTACTCCGTTCTGTTGGGGGTTATAAGGCATGGTTGTTTGATGTTTGATCCCATGTTGGTGAAGATAGTTTTCAAATTAATTTGAAGTGTATTATTATCCATTATCAGTGCGAATAGAGCCAATATGAGATTGTGCATCATTTTCAATCCATGTATGAAAGTTCTTGAATGTTTGAAAAGCATCAGATTTTTTCTTCAATAAATAAACCCACCACGTTTTGGTGTAGTCATCAATAAATGTCATCATATATTTATTTCCATTTTCAAAAGGAACAGGCATTGGACCACATAAATCTAAATGAATGAGTTCAAGTTTTCTATGTGCTCTTGAATGTGAATCATGAAAATAATGGTTGTTATGCTTTCCTAGAATGTAAGCATCACATTTCTTAAGTTTCCTAGGAATTGTAGGCAACCCAGTAACACCATTTTTCTTCAACAAGCGGAGGCTGTCATAGTTCAAGTGTCCAAATCTAGCATGCCATAATAAACTTGATGGAAATGTACCTTCTTCATAATGAGAATTGTATGAGAAATTTTGTGCACGAGCAGAGGTACCATGTAGCTTGAGAAGCCTTTCTTCTTTTATCCCCGTCATGACAAGTGAGTGGTCTGATTCTTTTCTCACCTCAAACTTGCCATAAAACATATGAATGGAGTGTCCTTGTGGGCAGATGTGGACCAAGGACTGCAAGTTTCTCCTTAGTTGTGGGAGATATAGAACATGATGCAGAAGAAAGTCTGGAAGGCCAGGAAATTTAAGCCTTATTGTGCCAAGCCCTGATGGCTTGAGTTTTGATTTGTCTGCAAAGTAAACTGCTCCATCAACATTGTTAGTAAATTCTTCAAAAAAATATTTTCTAAAAGTCATGTGGCAAGTTGCTCCTGAATCAAGCAGCCAATCATTTTTCCAAGAAGCACGTGAAGCATTAAATAAGTCTTCATTTACTCCAATATTACAGTGTGCCACAACATAGTGAGCGGATTCAGGTGTTTTACCTTTGTCTTTGTCATTAGTTTTCCCTTTGGGTTGGTTTCTTTCTTGCTCAATTCTGTCCCAAGGCAGCTTGCATGTGGATGCATCATGTGATCCATCTCTTATGCAACGTATGCAGTGCAAATCTGACTTTTCTCCTTGAGAGTATCTGCCCCCCCTGCCTCTGAAATATCTTCCTCTTTCTCTTCGACCACCTCTTCCTCTGGAAGAATATTGGGCAAGATTATTTTCTTTATGAGCAAGGCACACAACCTCTTCAAAAGATTCAGGAGTTGTCTTCTTTCCAAAATCTTTCTCTCTTTCAGCAAATTTTTTCACAAGAGATTCAAAGGTAATATCTTTGAGATTTCCATTTGCTTGCAATGACTCAAGATAATTGGAGTAAGTAGGATAAATTTCCTTGAGAAAAGGGATCAGAGGAATATCCAATTCAACCTTAGTGACTTTAATATCATGCATTATAGATTTTACTTCAGATGTAAGAGCAAGAGGATTATTATTGTGTAATTCAAGGGTGAAGAGTTTAATCACGAGTTGAACAAATTCAAGTGAAGAGTGTGAGTCATAGAGTTCTTTCAGCTTTTGTAAGGCTTCGAATGCATTTGAAAATGGAGAAATGTGTCAACTCACCTCTTCACTTACCGATGCTTCAATCAATGCATAGGCTTTTTTGTTCTTATTTTCCTAAATGGCGAGCTCCTTGTCTGAGGTAGGCTGGACTGGTGCTTCGTCTCCTTCTCCAACACACACTCCTTTCCATAGCTCATTAAAAATGAGAGTGTGTTGGATTTTCCACGACCATTCAGGATAATTCTCCTTTCCATTGGGAACTACTCCCACAATAGATATAATTGAATGCATTGTAAAATCTAAGTGCTGTAAAAATACTTCTGCTACCAATTAAAAAAAAATATTGTACTTCTGGTGGTAAAACAATTACAATATGATATGTAAAAAAAATCAAATTTATTTATATGGAGGAGCGAATTTGTATGGACAGGGAGCGGTGTATGAGTTATATGGAGGCACTGCGAGTGGTGGGACTGACATTGCGAGTTAAGAGGGGTAGCGACAACGTGGTAGGAGGGGCCGTATGGAAGCAGCCACAGTGTGGGAGGAGCAGCGCAACGTGGGAGGAGGGTGTGTTTAGCTGCAGTGATCAAAGGTATGAATGCTGATACCAAGCATTCACCATGGAGCAGCTATCGCACCAGCATTCAACGTGGAGTCGACTGTGTATTAGCCAAGCGTTCACCGTGGAGGAGGCTGAGGGTGCTGTAGAAGGCAGCGTTCAACGACGTTCACCACATCGATACCACGGTGGGCGCCATGGGCTATACAGGCCAATGTTAAAGAACCGAGGATGATATACAAGCCAATGTGCAGTGATATATGTATGGAGGGATATGAGTCGACTGTGCAGTGATATGAGTTGACTGTGTATGGGAGCGAGGAGTCAAACTGTGTATGTCGGCAACGACGGTTGTAGTGATAAGGAAGTTGCGGGGTATGGTGCTTTTTTTTTGGAAGTGGCATTCAATGGATATACCACAACGATATACCACAACGACATTCACCACAATGGCGTTTACCATTACCCAAAACTTCCAGCTTGATTTTGAAGCATTATACCACTACTGTACCACAACTGTATTCTTGGATGGGAGGTAGCGTCAGAGCTGCCAGGCTAGCCAGAATCAGCAGAATAATAGTGAGAGAGATGTCAGTCTGCATAGGATTCAGAACATAGGCAGAATAGGCAAAATAGGGAGTTATAAAGCAGATGGAAGCCAAAAATGGTGCTGGCTCTAATACCATGTCAGACCAGGAGGTAACTCCTCAAATCAAATCATGTTATTCATTCAAGTTGTTCATTATTATATACAAGAGGGAGTGACTATTCAGTTCGTCTCCAAATGACTCTCCATTGTTTCTATTATTTATTTACATTAATTACAGTTGTTCACCCAATCCCTATGATTAGGTTCCAATAGATTTAAAGTTTGTTAAAATTTCTTCGAATAGAAATAAAACTAATTTTTTCATATCTAAAAATTTATACCAAATAATATTTTGGATTAAAAACAAAAAACTAGCCACATAACAAATTATTTAACACAATTTTAGCCCTAGAAACTCCAAAGTGGGGCAAACTAACAAACTTGGGCTCTTTATTCAACTTTATAAATTTTATTATAACAACCCATTTTAGGAATTTTACAGCAGCAAATCATTCATAAATTTCATCCCTTAGACCTAGCAAAACATAGTTATATGATCTTATGCAAATTGGTCTATATGGCCTAGCTAATCAGTCCACAATTTGACCTTTCTTCAGCCCACATGAATTTCCTAAATAAGTATTTTCAATTCAACCCAATCTTTGGTTAATTAAATCAACCAGTAAGGCCTAGTATCTTAGCCTCCACAATTCTATTCATTGTCCCTGAAAGATAGCCTCTTCGTTGATCTAAACTATGTTATGACTTCAATCTCTTGTCATTGCTGAAAGCCCAACTCTTGTGCTGAATCAAACTAATCTCTCCAACAACCCTTTCCCTCTATTATAATTTTCTAACCTAATCTTCAAAGTGATGGAGGGATGAGATTACACCTCCACAATTGATATCAATGGTCATGATATAATCTTTCATTGACCTCTTAACTTTAAAAAAATAGAAAATAAAATAAAATAAAAAATTATTGATTATATGCCTTAGGTCCAAACTTAGGAAATATTTAAATAATTTAGTTTTGAAGGAAATTTGGTGATTTATTACATGTCATGGGACTTAACCAATGCAGAATCACCTACCAAGCTACATTTTCAGCACTCCCTTTTAGTGAAAAAAGTGATATGCACCACCCCTAGCTTATCTTTGAAGAATATAAATTTTCCCTTCATAAAAGCCTTGGTTAGAATATCTACTACCTACTCGTCCATTGGTACATAATGTAGCTTCATTATCCCCTTCTACACATAATCTCAAATGAAGTGGTACTTGATGTGAAAGTGTTTTGATTTGTCATGAAACAATGGATTCTCTAAGAGCTTGATATAGCTTTGATAGTCACAATGAATCAAATTCAGCTCCATCTCTTGATCAAATAGCCCTAGATAAGTTTCCAAAGCCAAATTTCCTTGCAAGCTTCCAAGCTACTAGCCATGTACTCGATTTTTGCAGAGTTCACTGCAACTAACTTCTGCTTCTTGGAGAACCAATAAATTTCTCCTTATCCCAAGATGAAACAACACCCAAAATTTCTCTTTGTGTTATTTTTATTGCTTTCCCAATCAACATTGGTGTACCCCATTAGCTTCATTCCATCCATCTGAGTATACTTTAGTCCAAAATCAATTATGTCTCGAAGGTACTCAAAATATGTTTTGTAGCCACCTAGAACTCACTTTAGCACTACCATGAACCAATTGAGCATATTGATTGCAAAATTTATGTCTTGTATAGTATTTACCAAATACATGAGAGAGTCAATCCATTGTCTATACAATGTAGGGTCCACTTCTTCCAGTTGGTCACTAGTGGTGTAGACATCGGTTTATAGTCCATCATCTTGAATCGCTTTAGGACCTCAGCTATATACTTCCCATGCATGATGAATATTTCTCCATCCTTCTACCACATCTCCAATCTTAGAAAATAATGCATGAACCCAAAAATTATTCATGTTAAACTATGTTTCTAGGTCCCTCTTACATTATGCTATGAGGCTCTCGCAGCCTATGATAAATAAGTCATCCACATACAACACCAAAAATGAGAGGCTCACCCTTGACCTGCATGTAATATAGGTTTGGGTCTACCTCACTCTTAGTGAAGCCCATGCCTTGCAAGTAGCTATCAATCCTGGCATACCACGCCTTAAGAGCCTGCCTAAGTCCATACATCACTCTCTTCAACTGTACACATGAAAATCCCTCCCATGCACCTCAAAACCATCTGGGTACTCAATGTAAATCTCTTCCTCAAGAACACCATTAAGGAAGGTTCTCTTCACATCCATTTGGGGAATCCTCTAACGCATCTATGCTATAATAGAAATTGTTTCCTTAATGGATGAGTATTTGGTTACTGGGGTGAAGTTCTCAATGTAGTCAATCCCTTCCATTTGTGAAAACACCTTAGCCACAAATTAGGCCTTAAAATTTTCAACACTGCCATTTGAAACATGCTTAATCTTGTTGAACCATTTAGAGCCAAGCACAATCTTTTCCTCTAGCTGTGTAACTACCTTCCAAAAATTGTCCTTCATGATGGAAGAATATTCTTCCACCATAGCATCCATCCACACTTGATACTCAATGAAATATATATTAAATATCTTTGTGGTGCCTTGCTCTATCTAAACGAATATCTAGGAGTACCCACGTACTCTTGTGCATCTCTAACTGTTTTCTCTGCCACTTGGTCCTCTTCCTTTCTATGGTGGAAGTTTGAGCCTGAGAGAGAGGAATGGTTTACATATTATATAAACCCATCCCCACCCTTTTCTCATTTTCCTACTCCTTCTACTTGGCTTGCTCATTCAGATCATTACTCTGTGTCACAGTACCCTAAGGAGTCACTACTACTTATGTGTTTGGTGTCCCATACTCCTGAACCCCCACTATAGAGGAATATGTGCTGCAAGACCTCCTAAGAGCTCTCTACTCCTCAAACTTCACATCCCTATGTAGCACTACTTTCCTTAGTGTCAGAATGTAAATGCCATAGGATTTTGATATCTAATTATACCCCACAATAATACCCTTATCCACAATAGGTTCTAAATTGGTCCTCCTTTTTTGAAGGAACATGGCTATATACTAAACAACCAAGGATATGAATATGTGACAAGTCTTGCTTCTTCCTTGTAAAAGCCTCCTCACGTGCCAACCTTACCAACAATTTATGTGGACTCTAGTTCTACAAATAAAAAACATTTTTGCAATCCTCCGCCCATAAAACATAGCAGCTCTTGGTCATGTAACATAGCCTTGGTTGCTCCAATAATAGCCCTATTCTTCCACTTTGCAACCCCATTTTGTTTAGGATTGTATGGAATTGTCAACTCCTTTTAGATGCCCTCAAATGCATAAAAGTACTTGAATGCATTTGAGGTGTACTCCTCTCCATTATCAGACTTGAGTCTCTTGATTTCTCCCTTTCCTTGAACCGGCTGAAAACCTTGTCCTTATTTTTCATGGAGTATATCCAAGTGTTCCTGGAGAAGTCATCTATGAACGTCACATAATAGTGTTATCCAATTAAGGGAACTATTCACATGGCCCCAAACACATCTAAATGTATTAGGTTCAAGATGCCCTTGGCCCTAGTATCGTTACTTAGAAAGGTGTTCTTGGAATACTTTAACATTGTGCAAACCTTGCACACATCATGTTGCTCAATCATGAACTCTGGCGGTCCTTTCATTATCTCTTTCAACACATTGAGTGGTCCATGGTGCAAATGATTTATCCTCCTATGTCATAATTCTCTTAACTTTTGGTTGCACTCGGTAATTCTTGTGTTGGTTCAAAATAAGGTCTGGATAGGTTTCCCTTTTTAACTCCTATATCCTTGGTTGTTCTGGAATACTTAGGTTGAATAAACATGTTTCCATCCTCACAAGGTCATGATGTGACCCTTGTCTTCCAAGGTAGAAACATAAATTAAATTTTTGGTCATTCCTGAAACATACAACACATCTTCCACCAACAAGGGTTTTCCAAACTCCCTCTGAAACTTGGCAGTGCCAACTCCAACTGCTTTGCACTTAGTGTTGTCACCAAGTTATATGTACAATTTCATTTCCTTCTCCTTCAGGTTGGTAAAATACTCCTTCAATCCCATGATATTGGAATATGCCCCACTGTTAATATACCACAAGTTGGTGGCTATTGAAATTGAGAGATATGAAATGCTTTTCAAATTTGGATACACATTCATCTACCTAGGTTGTAGCAACAACCTTTTTTTAGTTTTTCCTTTTTATTATTAGGGAATTAGGTGGCGAAGCATCCTGAGTGATGATAAGAAAACACTTTATCTCATTGAGGTCCTTTTTCTTCTCTCCCTTAGAAGTAGACCCATTCTTTGGCCTTTATTTGGCTTTATCTTACCCTTACTAGCTAGGGAAAGATTTTGTTCTTCTTCCTCAAAATATTTTTCAGGTCACCTCATTGAGCCACTTCTTTGATCTCTTCCTGAATGAAATGGTCCCATATTCTTCCCCTAGTGGGAAGGTTCTCTCAACCTACAATGTGTTGGAAGAACACATCCCATAGTTTTGTAAATCCATTCAAGGTTATACGCACTAGTTTTGGTTGAGGTATAAATTTTCCTACAACTTCCATCTCATCCCTTAGTTGAGTGATCGTAGTCAAATAGGAAGCTATATCCTCACCCTTGGACATCCTTGTGCTATGTAGTTGGTCCCTCAATACCATATTTCAAATTTAATAGACACCCTAGTACAACTTGATGAGCACATCCAACATTTCTTTCATTGTCTTATTCTCAGACATGTGGAATAAGGTGATATTTGACTCCATCTAGAATTATTCTCTATGCCTTTGCCTCTTTTACCTCATGTATATCTAGGGTTATTGGATTTGAAATTGGTGGAACAACCTTGGTGTTGATGAAGTTCCATAATTTATTTTCCTTGATAACGACTGTCATTCAAACCCTCCATTAAAGATAATTTGAGGACCCTTCCAATTTGTCTTCATATCGAACAAGGTATCCATGGTGGACTAAACCCTTAAACACTTCCTTGATGAAGACTCACACTCTTTTTAGTTGAAAACTCTATGTCAAATGCCCTTGGTTTTGTAGTCAAAGAATACTGCTTTGATACCATGTTAGATTTCTTGAACCTATATCAAATTTAATGTTTGATAAAATTTCCCAGAACATAAATAAAACTAATTTCTTTAGATCTAAAAATTTATAATGAAGAACACTCTAGGTTCCTAACTCAATTATGCACAACAAAAATAAAAACAAAAACCTAGGCACATAAAAAATCATTTAATACATTTTCTACCTTGGGAACCCCAAATTGGGAAAAACTAGCAGACTTGGGCTCTTTATTTAGCTTCAGAAAATTGATTACAACAACCCTTTTCACAAATTTTATAGCAAAAAATTACTAAGAAATTTTAGCCCTTCGACCCAACAAAAAATAGCTCTACAATTTGATGCAAATCGACCTATATGGCCCAATCTATCAGTCCATAATTAAGCCTTTATGCAACCTACACAAATTTCGCAATTCAACCTTATCAAAACGACATGTATGATATGGTATCTCGACCTCCACAATTCTATTCGCTGCCCCTCAAAGATAGCCTCTTTGTTGATCCAAAATTTGTAATCGCTTCGATTTCCTTCCACTACTAAATGCCCAAATCTGATGCCAAATCGAATTGATCTCTCCAATAGCCCTTTTCCCTCTTTTATAATTTTCTAACCTAATTTCCAAATTGATAGAGGGATGAGGTTACACCTCCACACTTTAGATCAATGGTCACGATATAATCTTTCGTTGACCACTAAAATAAAAAATTAAATTTTTGATTCTATGCCTAAGGTCCAAAGTTCAGAAATATTTAAATATTTCAACTGTGAGAGAAATGTGGTGATTTAATGCATGTCATGGTAGTTTACCAATGCAAAATCACCTTCTGAGCTACATTTTCTATAGGCACAAGAAAAATTATATGGGAGAAACTTGAAAGCGTTTTTCCACCTTTAGTCTTATACACAAACGTTGGGATTTTCCATGGGTATACTTTTGAGAAAGTATGAAAATAAGGAAGAATCTTGATGAGGTTAGGTCTTTGTCTTGTTATTGTGTTTCTACTTTGAGTCTTTGGCATACAAGTCTCTCTTGTTTTGGTTTTGTACACAAATTTTTGTTAGTTTATTGGGTATCTCGTTGCCTATTTAGAAGTTAATTGGAATTCTTGATCTGATAAGACTGCATAGGGAGTTATTTCTTAAGGCTTGTGTGGCTCATCTCTTTTATTGGGAGCTCTCTATGTGGTCTCTCTTTTCAAGGATTCTTGGAGTTTTCTTAGTTCTATCTCTCTTTGTTTGAATTATCTTTTCTCAAGAGACACCTTAGGATTTTCCTTTTTAGTTTGGTGGCTCCCCTCTGTTACAGGAGTTGATCCCTTCATGGAATTCCCTTACATCCTGTTCTAATCCATCCGCTTATGGATCACATCCTCCATCATGCCTTAGGCCTAGTGCTCCAATAGTAGGAGGGGAAGAAGGTCTTCTAGGCTCCCCCCAACATTTACAACTCAACAAGGAGCAGAGAGCTCCATTGTTAGGTATGTTCAACTCACCACTCTTAAGGTCAGAAGAGAAATCCATGAAGTAGAAAGGGAAGCACAACTTGAGAGGAGATTTGTTAAATATGTAAAGGTACTTAAGGAGTTTGATAATTGGATTCCAAAACTAAGAGGCATTAGAAATTGCTAGACTAAATACATGAAGATGGCTGACATTTATTGGTAGTTAAATACCATTATGGGGAAGTATTGGTTGAGCAATCAAAGGCTTAAGAAGAAATTTTGTTAAGAATTGATGATGTTCTCCTACACCTGAAATGATTGGATGAAAAAGTCAATGTCTTGTCAAGATGACGAGTATATTTGGAGTTGATTGACACCTATGAAGACACTGGTCTTCCTGAAGCCATTCTTCCTGAGTGGCTTGTGGGCATATCTTATCAATCAAAGTATCTCCCGACGCTATTTCTGGCTGGTCAAAGTATTTTCTAGCGTTACCAGGATGCCTTTCTTTGTTGGTAACACGGTTATGCAACCCTTTTGGGTCTTGTTTGTAGGCTTTACACCCTTCTTTCTTTCATATTTTTGTTGGGGTTTTACTAAATCGCATAGTTATGATTGACTGCTCGTTGTTTAGGCTATATATGGTGCTCCCTACAAGATTCTTTGGTAGGCCTATATGCCTTATTACTTTGCTTTCATTATAAATGGTGATATTTCATATTATAAGATATAAGTAAACATCACGTTATTATCCCTTCTACAAGGCAGTGGATATTGCAATGGGTTTTTGATCAAGCCCATATTAGTTTGGGTTTGACCAAAAAACATTGCAAAAAATTATATAGTATAACATTACACATTGGCCCACAGGGCTTTGGATTGACAGTGAATGTGTGCACTGTTAAGGCACTCTTGGCAATAGGTCATTGGTTCAAATCCCCCATGGGTGCTTACCTACCAAAAAAAAAAAAAAAACTTTACACATTGAAATATATGATTTTTTTAAAATAATTTAATTTATTTATGTTCAATTTGATTGGCTATCAAATTGAACGTGTTATTGCCCTTTTCCTCTATTAATGTGCCCATTACCTCTATTAATTAATTAGAAGTACATAGATCTCATCAAGATGTAGAATGGACATTTATGATGTAATTTGTTTTGGGAAAGTGATAAAATTATTGCTAATGAGTATAATCATTTTATATTCCTATTTATAAAAATGGAATGATTAATATAATCTAATAAAAAATATATTATTTAAAATTACATATATAATTTAAAATCACATATGTAATTTTAAAAATATTTATTAATGGTATGTGAGAGATATATTACATTATACTTTTAAGGGGTAGAGGTCACTTAGGTTTTTGTGCGAACTTAACCACATATGATAAATTTTACGTTATTAATGAATGAATGATATTCAAAATAATAAGATGTTTGTAATATGAATAAATATAAAATTTTCCATATTCACAAACCAAGGTATAATAGAAATTTATGATAAGACCTCTATACCCAGGGTTAATAATAAGATTTTCATAAGACCATATCGACAAACTATAAAAGGCCAAATGTAAACTATTAATAATTATTCTATATTGCAATACAAATAATGTTAATTTAGAGAATTTAATAATGCATTTAACTAAAATTAATCTAATTATAACATTTTAAATTTTAAATCTTTGTAGTTTTATTGTTTTTTATTTTAATTTAACTATATTTAAACTAAATAGCAAAAAATAATTACTCTATTACCCTAGTTTAATATAAAATACGATTTACTCTTCTTTTTCTTAAAAAAAAATTGTAAAAATGAATGAGCTACGTTTACAAGTCTCTTTAGCTATCCATGCGAGATGATTAAGGAAAGGTGATATTGCAATAATTAAAAATGCATAGTGCATCAAAGTAGATTTGATGATCTTTATTATGTAAAACTAAAGGAAGCCGGGTTACCTCCTTAGGGCAGGGTCTTTTAGTTAGAAGAAAAAACATGACATGAAGTGGAAACTTTACACGCGTTGAGAAAAGGTGAAGGAAAAAATATTTTCAAATATATGTACCTACAATCATGATTTCAAAAGTTAGATAAAACCATGAAGATAAGATAATAAAATTTGAAGTCGTAATATGGAGATTTTGCAAGTCACATCTAGGCTTAATAATGTTGTGGTGGATAAAGTTTTATAATAATAATAATGTTGTGGATAAAGTTAGACTGGTAGAAGGGTCCATGAGAAAGCAAGGGGTTGGGATGATTCCTATATTGGAGCAAGTGGGACATACTTTTCCAAAAAAATAAAAATGAGAAGGAAAAAATATTTTCAAATATATGTTACATACAATATTATGATTTCAAAAGTTAGTTAAAACGCCATGAAGATAAGATGAAAAAATTTGAAGTCGTAATATGGAGATTTTGCATGTCACATATAGGCTTAATAATGTTGTGATGGATAAAGTTTTATAATAATAATAATGTGTTGGATAAAGTTAGAAAGCAAGGGGTTGGGATGATTCCTAGATTGAAGCAAGTTGGACCTACCTCCCAAAAATAAAAATTGAAGCAAGTTGGACCTACTTTTCCTAAAAATAAAAATAAGAAGGAAATACTCACTATTTCCTTCTTGCGTTTGAAATATATGTCACAAACAAATAAATAATCTATTTATTTCTTTCTTGAGTTTGAAATATATGTCACAAATATATAATCTATCTCTTTCCTTTTGTCTCACCCATGATGCATGGAAGCTAAAGAGCAGGTGGGGCCGTTTATTGGTTTATGTAGAATTTGGTAAGTACGAATTGCAACCCATACCTTGACTCTACCACCCAACAACTTTTCCATGTAAAGATTAATAGCAGTGTGTAAATATAACCTATCACATGTGAATGGTCCAATCATTAAAGGTTGAAAATAAACTTGTCATTCATGTACGCCATAATTAATATATAATTTAATTTATGAATTTGGTTTTAATTAATAATAAACTATTTTGGTTTTTTTCATGGTGGATGATATTTATGGTAAGATAGATTGTAATTACTCGAGATGGTAGTATAAGGGGATGTTGAGTTTCTGTTACTTTCCTTTTAGCCGGGGCATTTACTTTGGTCTCATGTGTGCTAGGGATGTGGTATGTAAACCTTAAGCTTTTTCAAGTGGATTAAGTCGAAAACTTCCTTATTATTGTATAAGAAGTATTTTGGTTCGAAATGGTTTTCTCCACGGTGGATGATATTTATGGTAAGATAGATTGTAATTACTCGAGATGGTAGCTCAAGGGGATGTTGAGTTTCGTGTTACTTTCCTTTTAGCAGGGGAATTTACTTTGGTCTCATGTGTGCTAGGGATGTGGTATGGAAACCTTAAGCTTTGTCTAGTGGATTAAGTCGAAAACTTCCTCATTATTGTATAAGAAGTATTTTGGTTCGGAATGATTTTCTCCATGGTGCATGATATTTGTGGTAATATAGATTGTAATTACTCGAGATGGTAGCTCAAGGGGATGTTGAGTTTCATGTTACTTTCCTTTTAGCCAGGGCATTTACTTTCATCTCATGTGTTCTAGGGATGTGGTATGGAAACCTTAATCTTTGTCCAGTGGATTAAGTCGAAAAATTCCTCATTATTGTATAAGAAGTATTTTGGTTCGAAATGGTTTTATGGCAAAAATAAGGGTGTAAATTTGGGGATTTGGAATTCTCTAGTGGTACTAGGTAAGGAACCCACATAATTTCTAGTTCATTGGAATTTTATCTATTTATTTTGGTTGGCAGTTTGATTTTGAAAGTTTTTCAATTAATCAAGAATTTTCCTATTGTCGGTCAATAGCCTATCTATGGTCTCTAGTAGGTGGAGTTTCCTAGTTTAGCCAAGCTTAAAGCGGGGGTCTCTAATCTATTGTTGGGAAGCTCTAAATGTTGTGTTTTCAGTGGAATTAACAATGCTTTTAAGCGGGAGGAAGCAAGTTTTCAGTGGACTTCTAGCATGGGTTTTTCTAGTTCCTTGGTTTAGCTTTGATTTTTAGGTTTGCCTCTAATGGCCTTTTCGTATCTATATTATCTTCCTTTCCCAAGCTTGTCTTAGTAGTTTTCCTTTATTTATTTTCTTATTTGGTGTGTTTTATCTGTTATATTAGAGGTGACTTTAGTTTTCATGGTTCTTTTCCATTGAGGGGTTCTTTTTCCTTTCTATGTTCCAAAGTTTAGGTTTCCTTGGATAACCTTATCAATTGTTTCCTTTGTCCCTATATTAGAGTTGGTTTGATTAGGTTTTGTTTTGACTGGCCCATCTCAACCCCTTGGTTGCATCTATTGGGTCACTCTGACTCTCTGAGCCTCTCTCAATTTTCTTCTTTACTCTACATTTCTCCCTAGTGAGTCCTGTTAAGCAATTTTGTAGCAAAATTATGCTCATTGTTCTCTTCCCTTACCCAACCTAGTGAATTTGGTATTTCCACCCAACTACTCAAGGGGTCGAAGGGGGAGAAGAAGCTCTAATCCACCTTCCATCTCTCACACCCATTTCTTTATAAAGCATTTAGTTGCTAGTTATGTTCAAATTAACCCTCCCAAATTTCGAAGAGAGATATATGATATAGAACGAGAAGCCATAATAGAGAGGAGGTTTATGACAGACGTCAAGGTTGAGGAGGAGGTTAGAGGTTGGGTTTATGATATATTTAATGAAATAACTTGACAAACAAGATATATGCAAACTATTGACATATATTGGCAATTGAAGACCATCATGGGAAAAGTGTTAGTTGAGTGCTCTTAAACCTAGGAAGAGATTTTATTGTGCATATATGATATTAAGCAAAAGTAGACAAGAAAGCTCATCAATAGGGATTCAAATCTAGTCAAAAAGCTTGCAAAATTGAGGTTTTCTACTTCCTAAGAGGAGGATGAAGTCTCTATTACAATTCAGGTGGACTCACCTTCTAGATAGATGCGTTTGATTTTCATTTTTGTCATATATGGTAATGGTAGCATTATTGCAATCCTAGGTGAATTCAGCTAAGTTTTCTAACAAAGTGTCAAACTATTTTAGATTTTATTATCCTTATAGTTTTGGCTTCAAGTTTAGATTATTTAAATGAACAAAGATTTTTCTATATGCTGCTAGCCGGGTTCCCAAGTGACATACAAATAGGCATATCACACATTGCATGCTTCTTGTTTGCATAGTAATATAAAAGTTACTTGACTTACAAAAAAAAAAGTGAAAAAACAATGTTTTTGGGCTCAATAATTAGTCATTATGATTCATAAAATATTTTTATTTTTTGCTTAGTAATTAGTCATCATGAATCATAAATAGTTTATTTCATAGAGAGACACTCTACAACCTAGTATGGGTTAGATGTGGCGAAGCATGTTGTAATGAAGTGTTACATGATATGTTGTAGTGAAGTGTTACATGATATGTTGTCGCTCCATCCATCAAAGGATCTGCGAACATGCAGCGGACCTAAGACATGGGAGATCCAAGTCTTCAGCATTAGCTGAGCATGTGGAAAAGACCAAGCATCAGGTGTGTATTAAGGAGGCCAAGGTGGTTGCCAAGGTTGCTCAGTTCCACCATCGTAAATTGAGGGAAGCTATTGAGATTGAGAAGAGGCCGAGAAATCTCAATAGAGATGATGGTTGGAAAATCAGTAGGTGTTGGATTCCGGCACTCTCTTCTTAGTCGATTTTTCTGCCTTTTTTTTTACTATTAATTAATTTATTTATTATTTTTATTTTTTAGTAAACATCATAATTTTATAGTATATATAATTATCAATATTTAATTTTATTAAATAAATAAATTACCTTTTTAAACTAGCCTTAGATTTTTTTTTTTAATTACTTTTTTAATTATATATATATTCGATTATTAATAAATAAATTATTAAAAAAAATTAATTAATTAATTAATATCTTTCTCTACCTAGGATTAATATATATATATATATATATATATATATATATATATATATATCTATATATATATATATATATATATATATAATTTTAATAATAATTATTAAATTAATTTAAATAAATAAATAAATTGTCTTTTTAATCTAACCATTAAAATTATTTGACTTATTATCCTAACTTTTACCTTAATAACCTAATTTTATAACATTTATTATATAATATATATATATATATATATATATAATTGTTAATAAATAATTTAAATAAATAAATAATTACATCTTTAACCTTAAAATTATTTTATTTTTATTTTAATTAATTTCCATAAAAATAAACTAACCATTAAATTATTATTGAATAAAAATACTCGTCAACCTAATATTATGATTTTAATTAATATATATGTGTGTGTGTATAATACCAATATTAATTATTAAATAATTTGAATAAATAAATAAATTTTATTTTTAAAACCAACCATTGAAATTATTAATCCTAACTTTTAATAACCTAATATTATAATTTTATAATATATATATATATATATATATATATATATATATATATATATATATATTTATAAATAAATTAACCAACCATTTTACCTAATTTAACTTATTTCCATAGAAAAATAATAATAATAATAATAATAATATTAATATTAATATTAATATTAAATTAATAAATAATAATTTGACCTCGCTCCTAAGGTCAACATTAGCCATTAGTCAATCTAGCCGTTGGAGACTCTGCTCAGACTATTTATCATGCTAAGCTGGATCTGTTTCTTCAACTTGTCCTGACGATGAACCACACTAGTTGGTTCGAAACGCGTCGACAAATGTATGTTTACATGTGATTTACGCCGAAGTTTTTCTTACAAATATAATGTTGTCTATAAAAAAAAATGGAATGTAAATGTAAAAGAAAAATAATAATAAAAGTAATAAGTTGTCCGTTCAATTTAATTTTTTATATTGCAATTTTTCTTTTATTAATAAAATTATCAACAACTTTTTGAAAAAAAATCATAATATGTATATCACATTAAAAGAAATTTAAATAATCATGATCCATATACAAAATAATGATATTTTAGGACTTCATCTCTAATTTTTGTTAATAATTATATAAACACTTAATAATTAAAATAAATTATTTTTGTAAATTTAAAATTAAGATAAATCTATATTAATAACTTATAAATTGTAAATTTCATTAATTTATTTAATACAAATAATTTCAACTTGCTAAAACTAATTATGATATTGTGAAAGGACAATAGCTCGAGTGGAAGTTACTATGTTAAGTGGACTTCCACCCAGGTTTTGTTTTCACGCGACATGTTAGTTTGCGCGGAAAAAAAATTATACAAATTGAATATTAGTGTTGAGAAAAAATGATATAAACCCAAAAGAGCAGGAATCTTTGAATATCTTAGAATTGAAGTGAATAGTGACACACAATATGATTTAAACATAAATCTTACCCAAAACCACCAACAACAACTAATTATAATATCATGTATAAATTAACATATATCTTAACTTTAATTTAAAAAACATTTAGATTCTTTTGTTATTACATGCTTATTTAAAGCTATTAATTGTAAAGTATATTATCAAAGTGTTAAAAACATAAAATATGTAAATGTATAAATCTGAGAAAATCTAAGATTAAGTGGCCGATCATTATAGTCCAGAGGGTTGGCTCTTAACTTTAATTCACAATCTGCCTTTCTAGGGAATATAACATTCACCTCGTGGTTAAAGTGCGTTGACTCTGCATTATTTGGCTGTGTTTTTGCAATTTTAACCAAAGTTTCAGGAAAATGCTTAATATTTCTATTTTTTCATAAGTTTAAAAATAATTTTCTGATTTTCAGCAAATCTTATTTTAGTTTTCAATTGGTTGAGGGAGCTTTGATGGGACATAATTCCCTTGGTGGAGGGAATTTTATTTTCGATATTTGTCAGTGCCTGAAAGTTTATTTAAAAAAAATAAAATTGTGAGTGATCATTCCATTGGTGAGTGCTCTAACATTGACACTGTTGTGTTATTGCTCTACCCAATGATGCCAAAATTGACACGATTGCAGGTCCTTTGCATAGGTGGGGAATGGGGGTGGGATGAACAAATATCCATTTAATATAATTATGTTTCCTTATGTGGGGGATGATGTATGTGTGGGAGAACGAGTGTGTAGAGAGAACTTTATTCTGTTGTGATGAAATTAATTTTAAACTTCTTTACATTTAAAACTTTTACATATTTAGCTATGCAGGAGAGCAGTTGCATAGGGAATGAAGCATGTACGGAGGACGGGGTATGTGCAAGAGAACAGGGGTGCAAAGGGAACTTTAATTACTTTAATTATGAACAAATATCAAATTAATATTATTATGTTTCATTATGAAGAGCTTTCTTCTGTGAAACGTTTCTTGTGTGGAGCTTTTATTGTGTGGAGGACGAAGTATGTGTGAGAGAATGGGGGTGCATAGGGAAATTTATTCCACAAGGATGAAATTAATGTTAAAATATTCATGTTAATCTGTGTGGATGAAGGATGTGCAGAGGACAGGGTAATTAATTTAACTATGATGTAATAATATTTCACCTTTGCCTATTACATATGTGTAGATTTGCTTAATATACAAATTTACATTGGTGAGTGCTTTGACACTAACACTGTTATGTTACTTCTTTTCCCAATGATGTCACATTGCCATGGACTATAACATTTGCCTCATGGTCAAAGTGTGTTGACTCTGAAATATTTGGCTATTTTGGTTTTCATTTTGTGTAATAAAAGTTGTGATTCCTCTTTCGTTCTCTATAATGAAAGAATTCAATATTCGAAGGATGTGTGAAGGACAAGGTATGCATAATTAATTTAAATATGCACAAATCTTGAATTAACATTATTATATTTCATTGTGTGGAGCTTGCTTGTGTGAAGCTTTCCTTGTGTGGAGATTTTAATGTGCATAGAAAGGGGAATGTGCAAGAGAATAGGGATGTAGATGAAACTTTATTCCACAAGGATGAAATTAATTTTAAACTATTTTCCATTCAATTCTTTTACATATTTAGTTGTATGGGAGAGCTGTTGCATAGAGGTATGAATCTAAGCAGATTAAAGGATGTGCGAAGGATGGGGTATGTGCAGGAGAACAGGGGTGCAGAGGGAACTTTAGTTCATGAACACATGATTAATTTAACTATGAACGAAAACTTTAATTTGTAATGTAATAATGTTTCACATTTTCCTATTACATATATACAAATTTGCTTAACATACAGATTGATTAAGATAAGGATATTTCGGTTTTCTTTTTGTACAATAAGAGTTTCAATTCCTCTTTCGTACTCCGCACAATGAAAATGTTCACTATTCTTCAACGCTGTGTACAATTACAATGTTTATCTTTAATGTTGTAAAAACATTAATTCCATGTCCTCAACTAGAGTTGCATGCATCCACAATATTCCATGCAGAATTTGCTAAATGATAGTTACCCATCGCTCTCCAGTCTAGATATTTCACCATGAATGCAGATGAGAGCTTGGGTGGGAGATCCAATTCTACATCCCGTTTAATGTTTTCTCAATAATTATATAATAATCACACTACATCCATCTATAATATTCTACATGCAATTTTCTAAACAATAATTTCCCATTCGACTTCCTAGTCTAAATATTTCACCATGAACTTCCTTCTTATGCATATTACAAAATTAGTTTAGGTTATATAGAGATATGAAACTTTGCGAATCCATAAGGATGTGCGGGGGATGAGGTATGTGTGGGAGAATGGGTGCAAACACAAAATTGAAAACTACTCTTTTGCATTTAAGACTTTTACAAATTTAGTTGTGTGGGAGAGTAGTTGCATAGAGATATGAACCTATGCAGAATGAAGGATGTGCGGAGTACAAAGTATGAATATGTGTTAAATAAAATATGTGTAGAGGACGTGGTATGTGTGAGAGAACTGGGGTGGAGAGGGAACTTTTTTGTAGAGGCAGGAAATTAATTTTATATTGTTTTTTCATTTAATAGGCACAATTAGAAAGAGCAGTTTGTAAACTAGAAATAACAAATATTTCATATTGGAGTTGCTAGTAACTATAACATATTCTTGAGCATCAAACTGTGTTGCATATGTATTATTTGAGAGTAACAAAAAGTTTCATCCACAGTTTTTTGGTTTTTCAGATAAATTTCACATCGATAGATTTCGTTAGCTAGATAAGCTTTGAAGTATTCGCTATGTAAAATATCGAATTTGCAAACTTTTTTAGTGGGAAAGCCCTATTTGTTATTTACGAAATTGACCTTTCTAATGAGCAGCTTATTGCAGGTTACTATCAAAATAGAGGAAATAATAAAGAGACTTAAAGCTCAAACCATTTGTAGCTAAAACCCCTTTCTCTTTCTCATGTTTTTTTTCTATTATCAGTTTTCGCTTTCATAATAACCACTAGTGTGTTGATATTGTCAAAATTCGATCGAAGTCACTAACATAATTCATCTTTATGCACAATAAATTGATGGCATTCTCAAATTCAGAATAAAAATAAGTAACTAGAACTCTATTGTACCACATTATTATTAAAACAAATAGTTATGCAATTGTGTAAGTTCTAGCATCATTGGACATAGCAGCAGGGTGTTTCTTCAGATAGTGCTCTAACTCTAAGAGAAATACAAGAGTTGATAATGTGTTTATCTTGTATTATTTCATTTTAAGCTCCTCTCCATTGAAAAGTTATACATATTTAATCATGTAGCACAAAAATTTCATAGTACTATGAATATGTGAGGAATGAAGAATGTGTAGAGGATGGCATATGTGTGGGAGAATAGGGGTGCAGAGGAAACATTGATCTGCAAACACAAAATTAATTTAACTAGGAACACAAACTTTAATAAACATTAAATAATAAACATTACCATTTCGTTTTAAATATGAAACATTAATTTACACCAACAAATTTACTAAAAACTATTAATCACTAATATGAAAAAACATCCTTTTTTATATTCTTCAAAACTTTTGATTAAGAAGAAAATTTCAATTTCATAAAACTTACATTCATTCAATCAACACCATGAAATATTATTACATATTTGTGGATCATTGGGAGCGGCGAAATGATGGAGGTTTAGGGTTTGTTTCAAACCCTGCAACGGCAGACCTGCACAGACCACGGCACCTCTGTCACAACTCTCCAGCAATACGAACAACAATAAACGACAAGGAATAGCACACAAATCATGGACATCCTCCAGGGGGAGGATACAGCGCCTCCCCCTAACGACCCAGAAAACATTCAGATCCACATGGAAAATAACAAGGAAAAGCCCCAAGAAGAAACGGGAATGGTTCCTGGTACGCAGACAAATGATACCGATAGAAATGTGGCTCCCAAAGAAAAATCGACTACCTATAAGACTTGCAGTTGAAATACCTAAGATTGAACTCCCAAGTCAAAGAATCAATAGCCAAATCCAGTATATGAAGGATCATGCATTAATAGGGAAATTTATAGGCTTCTGGCCTACAGAGAAAGCTTTGCATGGATGGATCACAGCTAAATGGAAGCCAAAAGGCCACATTACCCTGCAGTTGGGACCCAAGGGCTTCTTTATGGAAGTTTTCAACTGTATAAAAGATCGAAACAAGGTCCTCGATGGAGGACCATACTTCTTTAACGCAGCTGGTCTTTATCTGAGAAATTGGATTAAAAGATTCAACCCGGACAAAGAAGATCTAGCTAGGCACCAGTATGGATTTGTCTCTATTCCCTTCCATTGGAGTACTAGGATGAAGACTCACTATAAGATATTGGAAATGGACTGGGGGAATTCATCAAAATTGTGGAGGAGACAAAACTCAGACAATACACTTCCTATGCCCACATTTGCGTCTACATGCATCTAAGCAAAGCTCTCCCAGATGTGGTAAGTTTATATCATGATGATTTTGAATGGACTCAGTCAATAGATTATGAACATGTCCCATTTCGATGCAGAAAATGTCATGCCCTTGGCCATCTCTTTCGTGATTGCCCATCAAATCTAAAACCCTCAACCTCTGCCTCCTCAGACAAACCTGACTCTAACGGATTTACCAAGGTCAGCAACCGCAAAAAGAACCAAAAAAAACCTACTTCAAACCCTAAAAAACCTTCTGCCAACACTTCAAGGCCATCCATCAGAAATAACTTTGAAATCTTAGCCTAGCTGGATTCAAATTACAATGAGAACCCTTCACACTCTGAGGAGTCACCCAAGCCATCATCACTATCCATTCCCACTGGCTCAAAGCAGCCCCAGAAGCATAAGCAATCCATAGATCTCACCACCTCCTCACCCAGTATGATACCGATATGGAAATATCAAGGCATGGAGGTAGACAATGTGAAGCAAGAAACCACGGTTGCAACAAAGACAGCAGAGGAAAGTAGCGAAGCCCAACACATGGAAGAGGAGCTTAAAACATTAGATATCAGAGATCTGGACATACATGGATTAGAACAAGCTTGCAAGAAAGAAGAATATGACAAGATCCCAGAAAGACAGCTAGAAAATTTGGAAGTCATCCTTTCCAGAGCACAACAGCAAAGAACCCTAGGCATTTAGCCTGGAAGTCAATGGGATGGGAAAAACATTACCAAAGATAATTAAAAAAGAGGAAGAAAAACAGATCTTCAAAGAACCATCCGCATTAGGAAAATGCTAGTGGAATCAAGAAGATATTGCAAGCTTACAAAGTATTACAGTCCCCTACCCAATAATGAATCATGAAGCTCACTTCATGGAATATCAAAGGGCTAAATAGCCCAGGGAAATACAGAATGATAAAAAACATGATTCAGCAGGAGAAACCCCAAATCTTCTTCATGCAAGAAACTAAATGTAACTCTACAACACTTGGTCAAACCCTTGTAAAATCATGGCCAGGCAGTGAAGCAGTAGCAGTGGATGCCTTAGGAGCTTCAGGAGGTCTAGCAATAGTTTGGGATGAATGAGATATTACGCTTACTAATATTCATGCAAATAAGCACTTCATTCAAGCTACCTTTCATATTACAGGGACAAATGTGCATGATCACCTAACCAATGTCTACTTCCCCCAGGAGGCACTACATAAGATAGACATTTTGAATACTTTATCTTTGATCAACTCCAATAGAACACATCCACTCTGGATCACAGGAGGAGACTTCAATGTGATTACTAAGCTGGAAGAAAAAGGGGAGGCAGAAACAAATTGGATAATGAAAGCATTCATCTAAAAAAATTCATCCAAAACAATTGGCTCATAGATATGCCATTCAACAATGGAATCTATACTTGGAATAACAAACGAGCAGGCACACATCAAATTGCCTCTCGATTGGATAGATTTTTTCTTTCAGACAATGCCATCCATCTTGGAGGAGACTTCTCGGCCTCGATCTTACCTCTCACAGGATCAGATCACTGGCCAATAACGCTCCAATGGCAAAGACCAGGAAGCACCACACAGCGGCCTTTCTGCTTTGAAGTGTTCTGGTTGATGCATCCAGACTTCAACAACCTGATAAATGCAGTTTGGAAAAGTTTCAAACCCCTGGATGGCTCAAAAATGTATCAATTCCAACAAAAATTCAAAAATCTTAAAAAACATATCAAGCAATGGAATCAAATTACCTTTGGCAATATCTTCCAAGCACAGAACGCTCTAGATCAAGAAATGAAAAGATTACAGGCAATAATCTCTCATTCTTATTCTTTCAAATTTGTCCTGATGATGGACCCCCTTTGGGGTTTGAAACGTTGGCATAATGAACTGAGAACTGTGGTTAATCCGGATGATGAATCAAAATGATCGTTGCTGAGGGGAGATCCGAAACACTCTCAGAGCAGGAAAAACTCTTTCAAACACAAATAGCAGAAAGAGCAAAGCAAGAAGAAATACTTTGCAAACAAAAATTAAGAGTTAGATGTCTTAAGGAGGGAGAAAGAAATACAAAAAAATTTCATCGCACTACTATACAGAGAAGAATGCACAACAACATCACTCACATCCAGAATCGGCAAAGAGAACGATTAGAAAAACATGAGGATGTAGAACAAGAGTTACTTACTTATTTCAAGTAGGTGCACCAAGAACCACAAGTTGATAGATAGCCAACCATAGAGAAGATCATCAAGAATATCCCAAAAATCATAACAGAAGAACGCAATCAGCTCCTCCTACAGCCAATATCTTTACAGGAAGTGGAGAATGCAATGCGACAACTCAAAGAAGGAAAGCCGCCTGGCCTTGATGGTTTTACATCCAATTTCTTCCAAAACTTCTGGGATCTAATTAAAGTGGAGGTCTCGTAGGTTGTTGAGGAATCTAGGACTAATAGATGGATGCTTCCCTCTCTGAACACGACCTTTATTGCCCCCATTACCAAGGAAGCGCAATCTCAGACTCCTGACAAATTCAGGCCTATTGCACTATGTAATGTCACTTACAAAATCATTTCCAAAGTTATTGCCTCTTGACTGAAGCCGCTGCTACCACTACTCATCTCTCCAGAGCAATCGGGATACGTGGAAGGTCAGAAAATCATGGATAGCATCATTCTCACTCACAAGATTATTCACTCCCTAAAGCAATTCAAAAAAGCAGGTATGCTTCTAAAAATTGATCTCTCTAAAGCTTTTGATAATTTAGGCTGGAAATAAATTCAAAAGATGTTGATTGCCTTTGGGTTCTCTCCCCCCCCCCCCCAGGTTACATGGGTAATGAGTCTTATAACTTCTACCTTCTTCTCCATTCTGGTCAATGGCATCCCTTCCACCCCCTTACATCCTTCTAGAGGAAGCAGACAAGGAGATCCACTCTCCCCTTTTCTATTTGTTCTAATGGTGGAAGGGCCTGGAAGAAGTATCAAAGAAGCTCTTCATTCCCAGCATCTCATAGGCCTCACCTTTCCCAACACACCTGCTTTTACCCACCAACAATTCATGGATGATAACATGTTGTTTGGCCATCCCTTGGTTCAAGAATCCCACAAATTAAAATCCCTTTTGACTGAGTTCTCGGATGCCTCTGGTGCCAGCATTAATCAGGCCAAATCCCAAATCTTTTTCTTCCACACCCCTGCCCTCACTCAATCGTCCATAGCCCATATCCTTGGATTCACGATAGCCACTCTCCCCTCTAAATATCTGGGGGCACCTATGACTGATTCTGCTTTAAAGCACTCTTCCTGGCAATTGCTCTTGGAAAAATTGGAAGCTCACCTCTCCTCTTGGACTTATAGAGCCCTCAATATGGCCAGCCATCTAATCTTAATCAAAGTTGTCTTGCAATCCATGCCTCTATATCTTTTTTCAGTTTTGGCAGCGCCAAAATGGGTACTCAAGAAAATCAAACAACTTCAGAGAACTTTTATGTGGGGAAATTCGGGACAAAATAGAAAATGGGCACTTGTAAAATGGGCCACGGTCTGCCTTCCAAAAATCTCAGGAGGCACTGAGCTTTGTGATCCTCAACATAGTAATGTTGTCATGGGGGCACGTCTTTGGTGGAAATGGATCACGGCACCGCATACTCCCTGGGCTATCGTCTGGACAACAAAATATGCAAACAACCAACCAATAGATGATCTAATCTGACTCACAGAAGTAGGCGTAGGATCCTTAATCTAGAATGCCGCTAAACAACACAAAGATATTATCCAATAGCACAGCTTCTAGGAAGTAAGGGATGGTAATAATGCAAGGTTTTGGAATGACTCTTGGTAGCAATGACCCAAGCTGAGGGACTTGATCAAACCCCACCAAACACTGGATTGGGAAGAGCAACAGATGGACAAGGTTAGCCAGCACTTGTTTCCCACTCTCACACATGGATACAGACAATGGATAAAATCATACCACATCATTAGGCAAGGCACATAGTCTATTTAGAAAAATTTGGAGGCAGAGCTTCTTAATAGGAAAATTCGTTTTTCAGATAAGAAGAATATAATAAGATGGGGTTACAAGGTGTGAGGAACCTTCACCACACAAGAGGCATACAATCTAATCATAAGGAATCACACAGTCAAGGATCCTCTTTGGAACAAAGTTTGGGCCCCCAACATTTGGCCAAAAGTATCCACTTTCCTCTGGTTGTTATGTCAAAACAAAATCCTTACTTGGGGCAATCTATGGAAAAGAAGCTTTCACGGGCCTTCCATTTGCCCCAACTGTAAACAAGAGGAAGAAACTACTTGCATCTCATGAACTCCTACCCATTGGCAAACAGAGTCTGGGAAAAAGCAAGCTTCAGATGCCAAAAAGAAGGAAGAATTAAAGAGGATATCACCAACACCATACGCAGTTGGGCAATCAATCCATATAGGAGTAAACTGTTAAATTCTTTATGGAAACTCATCCCAAGTCTTCTCATGTGGAAAATATGGAAAGAAATAAATCGTCGCATCTTCAAAGACCAATCCACACCTTTAGAAGTCCTATGGAGCAATGTTTGCCAAAACCTTCAGGAAACTTTAATGCTCCAGACTTGGTATGAAGAAGACTTTCCTTCCATTCCATGGGAACAAAATATATGAGCAAACTGGAATTTTCAGTTGAACCAGGTACATGAAAATCATAGTAAACTCTCTTCACACAACAAGATACCAAATAAATGGCTCCCTCTACCCCACAATATGATACAACTCAATTTCGATGGAGCATCCAAAGGCAATCCGGGCAAAGCAAGATATGTTGGAGTATTCAGGGATCATAAAGGCAAACCTCTTCTAACTTTCATGGGCTCAATTGGCTGGGATACGAACAACTTAGCTGAATTAGAAGGGTTATGGCAGGGGCTGCTTCTAGCTCAACTACACAGTTTCGTCCCACTTTTAATTGAAGGAGATTCTCAGATTCTCATTAACATGGTTAATCAAATTTTGCAGGGGACACCGTCATAGAAAGTGGTCAGCAGATGGAGATTAGTGGAAATATTAGAGCTCATCAAACAATGGCTCTCCACCAACAGAGCAGTCACCTTCAAACACATCCGCAAAGATGGCAACAAAGTGGTTGATCTCTTAGCTAACATAGCAATTGATAGTGGTCGAACTCTACATGTTGGCTCGCTTAATACTATAGCCACTGCATCCTAAATAAAGGATTACAATGAATTGGTACAGAGTGAAGAAGCACACCTGGATGTGGGTGATCACAATGCCATTAATGGTGATTAGATGGAAGGACGGTGGGAGGCATGGCCACATGGCCGCTCGCTTCCTCCCCCAAGCCAAAATGAAGCGAATTCATGGCGACTTGCAAGCACCATCAGTAGGCTGCTCAAGTCGATAATTCTGTAACAAGTTCAAGACAATGGCCTCCATAAACCATAATATCATCTTTCCTCCTCTGATCAATAGCACTTGCCCTCCTGAGGCTGCGGAGCCTTGCTCTTGCACCGTCACTGGAAGCTGTTGTTGGCTGCTCAGCTACGTGGATGTGGGAAATGGGTATCATTTCTCCCAAACCATGCACTATAATTTGTTTCCAGCCCAGAATTCCTTTGCTCTCCCTCTGAACAACCATTCCTCTGATACACCAAGTGATAGCTCTGTGACAAATTCAGTCATGGTGCGCATACGCCACCGCATGCGCAGCAGAAGAGGGGGCAGTCGTGGCGGAAGCATTCATCCTCCCGCTATGCCCAACCCTGAATCTACTTCCCCCTCCTCTTCTCCTATCATCTCACATCCCCATAGCACCTTCTCTGGTAGGTATCCAGACACCCGCAGTGGCAGAGGGCAGGCTCAACTCCATGGTGTCTGCAGGATGGACGCTGCATTCCATTCGGCCAATTTTCCCCTTCCCCCTCACCCCTCTCCTCACACGACTCAATTTCACTTCCATAGCACTCTTCACAGGCCCATCATCACCACCACCACAGTCACCATCTATTTCTCTGAAGAAATTGACCCGTAGGAAGCTCAGCCAGGGAATAATGGTGAGCAGCAGAGGGCCGCTCAGCAGAACAGGAGTGCCCGAGACGCAGGAAAGTAGCAGCTGGTTGAGGACTATGCCACCCCGCATGGAGAGGAGCTAGCTGGCAGCCAGTCAATCATCGAAGGCAGAACTGGAGACACGAAGGCAGCCGGTGGCAGAGTAGCAGACACGTCCGGCAAGCATGCAGTAGAAGAGGAGGAGTGGTACAAGTATGCGTGTTGTATCATGGAAGAGCCTGCCATAGACGACTTCCCAGAGGTCCATCCTGATTGACAACTAGGCTGCCAGGTGTCACCCTTCTGCCAGCTGGCATTTTCTTATGCAGATTGGTTGATTTCGGCTATGTTGTGTTTTGTGAAAACTTTCCTTTTGGTTGGTTTTGCTATGTTTTGGTTTTTGTCAAAACTTGTAACTGTTGCATGGGTTTCTATCTAGTTTCACAGATTGGTTTCCCCCTCGATGGGGCAGTCAAGCTTAGGCTATGATATTTTTTTTTTGACAAACGTTGTTTAGCACTGCTAAGGCCAGAGCCTCGTTGTACTTTTATTTTGTTTCATATCAATAGAATAGTATTACGGAGAGAAAAAAAACACCATGAAATATTTAAAAAATAAAACATGCCAAAGGGTTTTTTCCTTGAAATCAAATTTTGTATAAAATCAAAAAATTAAAAAAAAAAAAAATGGCCTCTAATAGGATCCCAACACAAAACTGTAGCTCTTCCTGAGCCTCTTTGTCCTTCTACTATCACCATTAACAACAAATAGCTGAAGTATTGTATCATTAACCAAATTTTTCATTTTCGTGTTCAATAATATTTATGATGCTTTAACATTGCACCATATGCCCATATTCTTAGCACAGAACATTATTACCGAATGTATTTTTAATGAAAGGTAGGTCCATTCACTTTCATTGAGGCCCTTGAGCATTTATAAACTCAGAGGTGACCATGTCCAATGTCTGTCACTGAGAATTGCCTACTTTGTGATGCTCTGGCTTCTCATTTCCTTGGCAAGAATTGGCATGACCTCATCCTCTTTACCTCCTTCATGATATCCAGATGGTTGGTGTAAAGAGCGTTCTTGTCTACCCACCAATTCAGGCGTTCATGATTGACACTACTCATGCTACCTGCGTATACATGAGGATCAAACCTCGATCCAGTGTTATAAACCCCATTGTAGGGACTTCCCATAATCACAAGTCCTTCCCATAATTACAAGGATTTCCCATAACCATTGTCGGCTTAACTTAATTCGTGCAGTTGTGACCTGTCGTGTAAACCATCCTCCTGACCTGTAGGGCCCTTTCTTTTCTAGGCCACCTGGTGTGATTGGATCATACTAGACTTAGAAAAATATGGGATCTTCCTCGTTGCATGCTCTTCATTATTGCCATTCCTTTAACTTCTCTCTATATTAATAGCATGCCTTTATCTATTCCTCATGCCACTATTAAATTACTCTTCTTGTCGCAATTGTGGACTGTTCTACCATGATGAACTCTCATAGACTCTGAAATTTCCTCTATCAATTCTTCTGCTAGCTTACCTCCCTTAGTCAGTGTTTTATAACTCCGACTGACTCACACCATTTTCTCTTTCCCATAGATGATAATTACATTGGCTTCATCATTAGTACTTACATATCCATATCACTACATTTATGTGTGGAACATGCGTGAAATATTTTTCAAGTCAGATTGAAAAGGATGGCATACATTTGCCACCTCTCAAATTAATACCAATTCTTGCTAGCATAATACTCTTTCGATCATATAATCCTAATACCCAATGAGTCAAAATGGCCATCCATGTGCTCTTTTTTGATGTCAGCATGTGATTCAAAGATACTATCGGTTGCTTCTTTCAATTCAATTACATTACCATAACAATTATGGTAATTCCTTCATCTTCAGACAGTTCCTATTACATTGTTTACTATCACCCTGAATCTTGCCTAAGCTTTTAGATGAAACAAATTGTTATATGTCATCAATATTCCATCCAAGGCATTAGGATGATAAAAAAACTAGATGGAAGTATGTCTGTCTGTGATAGACTATCTATCCAGGGACATGTCATAAATACGTCATTTAGTTTCCTTTCCTATTAATGCAGTAACTACAAAGAATTTATAATTATAGCAAGCAGGAGAGGAGCATCTATGGATGAAATCAGATGAAGCAAATTAAAGATGCATGGTCTCAGAGAATTGGAAGACCGGTGAACATTTTTTATGGGCATGAAACCATATGGAATCAAAGAGGTGACATACTCCGCATAGTTTCTTCCATTCGTACATTGTGCGGAGTGATTACTTAAGTGGCTTCAACCATTTAAAAATTATTGTTGACACCTAATCATCAGGATTGGGTGAACATAATGTAAATAAATAAATAAGTAATGTGAACAGTCATCGGGAGATGAAGTGAACAGTCTCTCCCTCATGTATATAATGAAGACCAACCTGAAGGAATAAACATACGAATCAATTTTGCTTTGAGGAGTTACTGCCTAGCCTAACATGGTATTAGAGCCAGCTCCCAAAATAGGTGTAACTCCCTTCTGCCTACTGCTCTCTGTCCACTACCCCTGTGCGCTCTGTCTGCCATAATTAACTCTGAATTCTTTGACCTAACAGCCTCAGACCTAAAAATATTTTGAATCGCTGAGTTGAATGCCCTTGAGGCTGTGCTGCTGTGTTGAATGGTCCAAGTAGCTATGCGGAGGAGTAGTGAAACGCTGCTGGTGCATGAATTGACTCCATGACCATGTTCACTATGTGAATGGTGCGTGAACCAAAACCTCTATCTGCATGAGTAGAGTGTTTATGGATTCCAGTTGATTCTCTGATGGTTAAGATCCTAGAGGTATTAACTAAAGCTCTCTATCTCATGTTAATGTTAGCTTCTAGAACATTTCCATGAACACTAAAGTTGCCATGGTCTCCACATCCTACACTATTAATATATCTGCATTTGTGACCATAAAAATCCCGAGGTATCCCAAAAAAAAAAAAAATCTGAAGATTTAGAGATCAGTTGGACGACTTGCAATCATGGTATTTACGCTAGTATGGCTATGCATTGAAGTTTGTTTCGCAATCTGTTGAAGTTTTTGGCTATGAGTTGATTTTTTTTGGCCACACACTGGTATACAAGCATGGTGTTCACTGGTTTATGAAGTGAAAGCGTTGAAGTCAATGTCATACGTTGAACGCTATTTTACCATTGTATTAACGTTGTTTTAGTATTGTATTAACACATTTGTATTAAGGCTGTTCGGTATTGTATTAGCGTAGTTGTATTAAGGCTGTTCTTGGCATATAACGTTGGTAACGTTGAACGCTGTTCATGCATGTTAATATGTTAAATGCCTATGTGAGTTGATGCGCATGTGAGTTGAGCCATGCGTTGAATATACATGGCATGCGTTGAACTGTTTTTGGTATGCTGTCCTATAATGTATATGTGAGTTGAGCCCTGATTTTGTGCATGTTTTAAAATCGCCTTTGTGTGTTAAATTATTTTGAAGGGCTGCACTAGGTGATCAATGTAAAAAGAAACCGATATATATTTTGAATAGTGTGGATATATATGTCTTGGGTATTGACATTTGCTGTCAAGTTGAGTTTGATGTCCAGTCATATCAAAACTATATTTTTTTCCCATTAAGAGTAAAAGTTTTGTAGCAGAAGTTTTCTTTTACAGTATGCATTCAATCATATCCATCGTGGGAATAGTTCTCACTAGCAAGGAGAACTATCCTGAGTGGTCCTGGATGATAAAACACATGCTCATTTTCAATGAGTTGTGGAAAGGAGTGTGTGTTGGAGACAGAGATAAAGAACCAGAACAGCCTACCTCAGACAAAGAGCTCGTCATTTGGGAAAAAATGAACAGCAAAGCTTATGCATTAATCGCAGCATCTGTAAATGAAGAGGTGAGTCGCCATATTTCGCCATTTTCAACTACCTTTGAAGCCTTACAAAAGCCGAAAGAACTCTATGAATCACATTCTGCACTTGAAGTTGTTCAACTCATTATTAAACTCTTCACTCTTGAACTGCAAAATAATGATCCTCTTGCTCTTGCATCTGAAGTAAAGTCTATAATGCATGAAATCAAATCCACTAAGGTTGAATTGGACATTCCTCTTATCGCTTTTCTCAAGGCACTTTATCCTACTTACTCCAATTATCTTGAGTCATTGCAAGCAAATGGAAATCTCAAAGATATCACTTTTGACTCTCTTGTGAAAAAATTTGCTGAAAGAGAGAAAGCTTTTGGAAAGAAAACAACCCCTGAATCTTCTAAAGAGGTTGTGTGCCTTGCTCATAAAGAAAAGAATCCTGCTCAAGATTCTTCAAGAGGAAGAGGTGGTCGAAGAGGAAGAGGAAGATATTTCAAAGGCAGGGGGGCAGACACTCTCAAGGAGAAAAGGCAGATTTCCACTGCATGCACTGCAAAAGAAATGGATCACATGATGCCTCTACATGCAAGTTACCATGGGAAAAAATTGAGCAGCAAAGAAGCCAACAGAAAGGTAAAAATGATGATACAGACAAAGGTAAAGCACCTGAATCCACTCACTATGTTGTGGTACAATGTAATATCGGAGTAAATGAAGATTTATTTAATGCTTCACTTGCTTCTTGGAAAAATGATTGGTTTCTTGATTCAGGAGTAACCTACCACATGACTCATAGAAAAGATTTTTTTGAAGAATTTACTGACAATGTTGATGGAGCAGTATACTTTGCATACCTATCAAAAAGCAAGCCATCAGGGCTTGGCACATTCAGGCTTAAACTGCCTAGTCTTCCAAAATTTCTTCTGCATCATGTTCTACATCTCCCACAACTCAAGAGAAACTTGTTGTCCTTGGTCCACATCCTCCAGCAAATATGTTTAATGGCAAGCTTGAGGTAAGAAAAGCATTTGATTACTCACTTGTCATGAGGGGAATAGAAGAAGAATGGCTTCTTAAGCTGCAAGGAACCTCTACTCGTGCACAACATTTCTCATACAATTCTCATTATGAAGAAGGTATACTTCCATCAAGTTTATTATGGCATGCTAGATTTGGACATTTGAACTATGACAGCCTCCGCTTGTTGAAGAAAAATGGTGTTGCTAGTTTGCCTACAATTCCTAGGAAATTTAAGCAATTTGATGCTTGTATTCTAGGAAAGCATAGCAAACAATATTTTCATGATTCACATTCAAGAGCACATAGAAAACTTGAACTCATTCATTCAGATTTATGTGGTCCATTGCCTGTTCCTTCTGCAAATGGAAATAAATATATGATGACATTTATTGATGAGTACACCAGAATGTGTTGGGTTTATTTATTGAAGAACAAATCTGATGCTTTTCAAACATTCAAGAACTTTCATAAATGGATTGAAAATGATGCACAATCTCATATTGGGTCTATTCGCATTGATAATGGAAAGAATACACATCAAATGAATTTGAAAACTATTTTCACCAACATGGGATCAAACATCAAACAACTGTACCTTATAATCCCCAATAGAATGGTGTAGCTAAAAGAATGAATAGGACAATCTTAAATATGGTACGATCCATGCTCTTCTTCAAAAATGTAAAGATAATGTTTTGGGCTGATGTTTTTCTATGTGCTGCATATATAAAAAATAGATGTCCATCTAATGCTATTAGAAACAAGACTCCATATGAAATGTGGTATGGACATGTTCCTTCGGTAAAGCATCTCAGGGTCTTTGGTTCCACTTGTTATGCCTTGATACCAAAGGTACATAGAAACAAACTTGGTGCAAGAAGTCGTAAGTGTATCTTCCTGGGGTATTCAAAAACCTCCAAAGCATACCATCTCTATGATGAAGTAAATAAAAAGTTTGTTGTATCTAGAGATGTAATTTTTCTTGAATCATCCAAAACTAACAATGTTGTTGAGAGGCAACTTGATTGCTTGGATAGATTCACAAAAGCAAAATCATTTCAAGAATTTGATAATCAAATTCCACATCTTGAAGGGGGGATTCCTATACTAGATCAACATGTGGAATCTTCTTCTGAAGAACACTCTCCCCCTCATGAAACTCCAACAATTGATGATGCTTTAAGTGATGTGATTGATAGAATTGGGAGACTCAATCTTGATTCAGTCCCAACTCAATCAACAGAGCAGCTTGGACCATCTGAGAAAGGTCCCCCAAAGTCGCTGACAAAGACACTTGAAAGTGTTCATCCTGATGAGGTTGGAAAGACAGGAACTAGAAATTCAAACAAGAAAAATGGAGGTGATGTAGATGACTCTAATTCACCTGTTGATATGGATGTTTCTTATGATTGTGAATTGAACTTGTCTACAGATTTTGAACCAACCTCCTTCAAAGAAGCTACTTCTCATGATGAATGGAAGGAAGCGATGCAAAAGGAGTATGATGCCCTCATAAAGAACGACACTTGGAAGCTGGTTGATCCTCCATTAGGAACCAAACCAATTGGCTGCAAGTGGGTCTACAAGAACAAGTATAAAGCTGATAGCTCACTTGACAAGCACAAGGCTAGGCTTGTGGAAAAAGGTTTTGCATAGAAGGAAGGGGTCGATTATGAGGATACTTTTTCCCCCACAGCAAAATGGGCTACCATCCGGACACTCTTTGCCCTAGCAGCTCAGAACGGTTGGAAAGTCCATCAAATGGATGTAAAAACTGCTTTCTTGATGGAGATCTAAAAGAGAATGTTTTTATGTCCCAGCCTGAAGGATTTGCTGTCAAAGGACATGAACATAAAGTATGAAAACTGGTGAAGTCCTTGTATGGCCTCAAACAAGCACCGTGAGCCTGGTATGAAAAACTAACTGAGCATCTTCTGAAACTCAATTTCAAACATTATGATCTTGATGATGCAACTTTATTTGTCAAGAAAGTTGGCAAAACAGTTGTATATCTTGTGGTATATGTAGATGATCTTTTAATGACAGGGAACAATGAAAGCTACATTGCATCCATAAAGAAGGAATTGGGGAAAAGTTTTTAGATGACTGATTTGGGCTATGTTCATTACTATCTTGGTATTGAAGTAACCCAACATCCGAAGTCCATATTTCTTTCTCAAAAGAAATACATTGGAGATTTTTTGAACAGGTTTGGCATAAAATAATGCAATCCTCTTACTACTCCAATGGAACAAAACTTAAAGCTCACATATATTGAAGGAAAAGAATTTGAGGATGCAAAAAAGTATAGACTGCGTGTAGGAAGTCTTAGCTACCTAACTACTACCAGACTAGACATTTCATTTGTTGTTGGAATCCTCTCCAGGTTTATGCAAAAGCCTTGTGAGGGACATTGGTCTGTTGCAAAAAGAGTTCTAAGGTACTTGAAGGGAACTCAAGACTTTGGAATCAAGTATACACAGGTGGATGACTTCAGCTTGATTGGATACTCTAATTCAGAATTCGATGGAGACAAAGAAACTGGGGTATCTACTTCAGGATATGCTATGAGTCTTGGATCAGGATCTCTCTCCTGGAGATCACGCAAACAATCAGTTCGAGTAGATTCCACAACAGACGCAGAATACGTGGCAGCAGCTGAAGCAACAAAAGAAATTGTGTGGCTCACGAAAATTCTTGAAGATTTGCAGGTAAAACAAGTACAATCAACTCCACTCATGATTGACAATACCTCTGCAATAAAGTTGGCCAAGAACCCAAAGTTCCATGATTGAACGAAGCACATCAATACTAAATATCATCTGATTTGACATCATGTTGAGGCCAAAACAATCCATCTTCGTCACTGTTCCAGTAATGAGCAAATTGTAGACATCTTCACCAAAGCGTTTGGAAGAGAAAAACTTGAACGATTCAGAATGATGCTTGGACTCACCAACATCCCTTCAGATTAAGGGGGGGAATGTTGACACCTAATCATCAGGATTGGGTGAACTTAATGTAAATAAATAAATAAGTAATGTGAACAGTCTTTGGGAGATGAAGTGAACATTCTTTCCCTCATGTATATAATGAAGACCAACCTAAAGGAATAAACATATGAATCAATTTTGCTTTGAGGAGTTACTCCCTGGCTTGACAATTATTATTATGTGGAAGGAAGGTGTGTTGAAGAACTGTGCAGAGGTTGATTGTATCCATAGGTCTAGAACTTTGTGACAAAAATATTGTGTTTATTAATGTGCACACTTGTTCTTTGGTGAAAATCGCAAATTAAAAGGTCTAATTTTTATGAAGCTTTTTTAACATAATTTTAACAAGTAACATGTTCGTAGTTGCATTGACTAGGTGTTTATCATGCATTCTTTTTTGACATTCATATTTCCAATGCGTATTTGACTAGTGCTCTTTGGGGGGGGGAGATTGTTGTTACAAATGGTTTTCCCCAAAGTTGTTGGAATCAATATTCAATAGTGTTGTTCTGAGTACTGTGTGTTTTGCTCGTTAGAGTAAGAATCATGCACATAAGATATTTTTGAAAATATATATATATATTTGATGATATCTGTATCAAGTGCATTGTGGTTCATTTGTTTTGTGATTCTATATCTCGTTCATACATAAGAGTTTTACACGAATCGATGTGGATATGCATATGCTATTAATGTGTGTATTTTATGTTATCTTATGGCTTTATTGTGTGTAGCTATATCATGTTGTTCATTTTCCTATACGTTGTTTATGTTGTGGTTATCGTGGAACAATAGTTCATATTGAATTTAGAAAATGTTTGAAGCGTGATTCCTAACATCAATGGTGATGTGTTTGTTTAATATAAAAAGAGATCATACATGTGCAATTCTAAAGCAACATAATCTATTCCATTTAAACAATTTTGCATATGTTGTAGGAGCTTTCTTGTTCAATACTATGATAACTCTATTGCATTTTAGATACACATCAACATAGTTAAGCAAATCAATGATAAAGCATTTCATGAATTGTTTACATGAACGGAATGATGAAGCAATGTTATCTTATGAACGTGAATTGAATATAGATGCATTGGTTCAAATGCATGGTATAAATAGCCTAGACATTTACTTGCAAAGAATGACAAAATAAACTTCAAATTCTATGGCTGCGAAAAAACGAGGATTTTTGGGGGACATATTTTGTATACATTGGCTATTGAATTGGTTAAAAATTCTGATAATACTCTGGTCAAATACAAAAATGAAAATCTAATTGATTTTAATTCAAATTTATGCAAATAAAGTTACGACATATTTTTCCATGATGAAAATCCATATTATGGACATTTCAAACCACTTTTGTGAAATAAAAACGTTCAATAAGAATTGATAGTGAACATATAATTAATATCGAAACATATGAACAAATAAAACATAGATGGATGTAGATAGAAGAAAGCATGATTAGACATATGTTTAAGAGATTTTCCAGGCTCAAGAGTATTTATGGTGAAAGTTGTTTTGAAACGATATGCTAATTGATAGAGAACAAACATGACATTCCTTGTTTACAACACATAATTGCACAAACATTTTGCACTGTAATCATGCATAATGATTCATTTTCATTGAACTTCATAGAAAAATACATGAACAAACATGCAATTATGCAATTTCATGGAATAGTAGATTAGTAGGGATACATTATACAATTAAGAATGCCATATGAGAAAGGGAGGATAGATGGTGACCTTTTTGTTTGTGATTGGATATGGTATGTATTGAATATAACTATATACATATGGTCTACTAATACTCTAGTTGTTGTAGCTGAATTTTGTGCATTCGAGAAAGACACAACGATATTCCATGTTATGCAATTTGGAATGAGTGTAGGTCATTTGCATTATGAACCTATAAAAGAGATAGTACAAGAGAAAAACATTTCACGTCACATTAAAGCAGTTAATGAAGAGCAATATATAGAAGAATAAAATAAAAAGAAAAGTGAGGTTATTGTGAGTGAGTTTGAAAACATGAAAATAGATGAAAATGTCATAGAACTTGACACAAAGCTTATCAATGCAAACAAGATATCGTGAGTGTCATTGCATCAACTCAAAAAACATATAAGGAACAAGGACGTTTTCAAAACAAATGTTCTTAGAAATCTATGCAAGCCATTAAATTCTAGCTTTAAGAACATCAGCATAGATGAAGATACTATGGAACTTAATATAAAGCTTGTTAATGTAAATAAGATACCATAGTGTTCATTGCATGAACTTAAAAAATACATAAGAAACTATGATGTTATCAAAACAAGTCCGATTAGAAGATGATTGAAGAGATGAAAGTTAATGTAGAATACCATATTTCCTAATAAACTTGAATAACCACTATAGATGTTCGATTATACATTTGAAACAATGGGCAAACAATAATATTTTTAGAAAATACAAGATGTTCATGTTTAGGATTGTGCAATATGCAATCAAACTTGGTTTAAAGGTGGTGTCATAGAAAACAATTCAGCCGCATGTGTCCAAAGTTAAGTGTATATGTTAAAAATGTAGAAAAGCAATAGATAGTGACAAAGTTATCAAATTTTCAGTTCCAGAGAGTAGGCGTAATAAAAAAGTTTCCATAGTGAAAGAAATTTATGAATTGGAGGAAAGAATAATATCATTAAGATTACTATTTTGGAAGATACGAGAACTTGGAAAACATTTTAGAAAACCACAGTTGGCATTGATAGGTGGACTAACCAATGTACCTACTGACACATCTCAAATTCAAATTTCTCTTTCTCGTGACATAAATGAATCTAGTAGAATGGTTGTGGAAATTAAAAGATGTTTAGTGTTTAAAAGCATATTTGTTGTTGGGTTAATACGTTTTCATAAGTCATGAAGGCATTAAGACGATTGTGTAAAACTCCACTTTAAAAACTAGAGAATGCCAGGAAAAACAAAAACTAGAAACACGTCTTTTATCAAAACAAGGATCTATATGCATGTGAGATTGATATAGAAATAAATGATGATAATGGTTACTATGATCAAGAGCTAGTAACAAAAACACTATTACATGGATATATCGATTCATATAGTATTTATGATCTTTGTAATAATCAAATAAACATTGCTCCAAGTGAAAGATATAGGCCTTTGGGTATATTTAGAGATAGGTATTCAGAAGAGATGAGATTTCCCACACTGTTTTATAGGAAAAAAGGATCAGACAGTGTTACGAGAAAATTTACATATCACCATATTGATTTATCAGAAGTTTTGCATCAAGATCATGATTTTGTGTATCATGTAACGAATTTTTTTACAAAACAATGTGAATTATCCTCATTCAAGTACTCAATTATATTGGATTTGTATAGGAAAAGGTAGTTAAAAGGAAAAGAAATAGCTAGAGATGTTAAAACAAAGGAAATTTTGAAATGAATTATGGCATCAAACATTGTGTATATGTATCTTAGACAGATATGGACATCACCAAACTATTTATCACATTGGCACAAGAACTTATATGCAATGATCTGATAGTTGGGTTCACAAGCCTTTTGTGCTTTGGTTAGCATTTTTGAACATATTTGGGAGCCTTTAGTAAAGGCTTTGCAACAAATACATCGAGAGAAAATAATGTCAACTTAAAATGAAGTAGAGGAAGATGATATTGATACCTTGATAAAAAATGACCTTGTTACTTGTGTACGATATTACAAAAGTAGAATGAATTCTCTACATCAGTTAATTTTACATGAGTCCAAGTACTTTGGTGATTTCATTGACTATTTCTTTGTAACAGAATTCCAAAATCGAGGAATCCAATATGAACATGGATTATTATGGATAAAAAATTCTCCTATCTATGGAACAAGTATGAATATTGAAATTGAAAGTTTCGTTGACAAGTACTTGTGTTGTGATTCAACTAAACTACCTACAAATCTGAAAACTATTCAATGTCATCGTCATACAAACACTTGTAGGAAAGGAAAACAGATGCATTGCAGGTTCAATTTTATAATTCCACCAATGTGAAAGACACAAATACTTGAGCCTATGGAATTCTACAATGTAAAAACAAAAGTGAATGCAAGAACAATATTTGATGCAGTAGAGAATATGGAACAAGATGAGACATACACATTTTATAGTTTTCTTGAAAAAATAGGTCTAAGCGAATCTAATTATATTCATGAAATTCAATGTTCTCTAAAATGAAGAACAATTATATTGAAAAGAGAACTAGTAGACATATAGACTAATAGCTTTGCTCGACATATTCCATTAATATGGGGTGAAAATACTAACTCCCTATGTTTACTTTACTTATATGTTATAGCTATTTATTGTAGTTCATATGTGACAAAGATAGATAAAACAATGACTTCGATGTTTAAACGTGTATGTAGTGAATGTCAAAAAAACGATGGTGATATCATAGAAACAATTGCAGGACTTGGAAAATCTTTATTGAACTTACATCAAATGTCTGTATAACAAGCTGCATATATAGTGTTATCAATGCCACTGGATATTAGTTCAAGAAAATGTATATTTATTAATACTTCAACAATAGATGATCGAATGTTTTTACTAAAGGAACAAAAGGACCTCGAGCGTGAACCAGATGATTCAGAAAACATAGCATGTTTACCAATTATCAACCACTATGTGCAACAACCAGAAAACATTAAATATGTATGCTTAGAGGAACTTGCATCGTGCTATACACTAAAAGGTAGGAAAATAGGAGTTGTTGAGAGACCATACATTATAAGATACATAAAGTATAATAAACATATTGATCTTGATAACTATTAAAGAGAATGATTAATGTTGTATGTCCCATATCGTATTGATGAGAGTAGTTTTAAGGAACAATATTCAACTTGGAAAAATGCATATTTATTATTTGAAAAAATCATCAAATGCAATGAACGAAAATTCACGAAAGAAACAATGGTAGTGTGGATTGATATTGATAGCATAAAATTTGAGCTTGAAAACAAAGGGAGTGAATTGTCTGAAATATATGTACCTACATATGAAGAAATAGATTGCGAAAAATATTATTAAAAATACTATATCAAATTAGATTTCCAATATTTGAAAAAGGATAGAAATGCAAAATAAATTGTTGGGAGACCTTACCAATTTGTAAAACAACCACAAGCATTGGAAGAAATTGAATTCTATTAAATCACGAGAATGCTCAACCCATAACAGGAAAAAATAGTGAAAGAAATAGTGATTGAGAAAAAAAAATCATATCAACCATTGTCTTCCAATCTCTAATTCACTTGTTAAAACAAAATATTTGGACATGACCCAACTCAACTAAAAGAAATTGTAAAAACATATATATGAATGGCAGTGTTCAATGCAGGTGGTATGTCATTGCATTTTGCATTCCATTTACCATTTAACAAATCAAAGTATCATTTTCTTAAAGGTGAAAAACTAGACACAATGAGAAAACATTGTGAACAAATTCGTGTTATGTTTATTGATGAGGTGTCTTTGATAGGTTCAACATTATTATACCAATTTGACAAATGCTTACAGGAAATAAAGCATACTCAATTGGCTTATTTTGGAAATATTGATGTAATATTTTCAAGCGACTTGTTCCAAGTGCAACTAATCAAAGATTCTCTAATTTTTGAGAAACTAATTTTAGTAGGGGAAAAATAATATACAATTTTGGGAAGGAAAAAGTGAAATGCTATTAATTGTGTACCACAATGCGTCAAAAAGATTAAAAAATTTGTTGAAATCCTTAACAAAATGCAAGTGGATCAACAATCTAATGAAAACATAAAATATATAAACAATAAGTGTCATATACCTCCTCCATTAGATTCATTGTTTCCATATCTATTTTACAGTAACAGTGATATACAAAATCATAATGAAAAAATGTTGTCACATGTAAATGAAGTTCTAATAGTTCTTGATGTGATTAACGAATCTTGCAACAAGGAAATAGGCTATGTAGCATATGAGAAAAAAAATGAGATTACCGTCAAGAATCCCTATCAAATTCAATGTTCTCATTGAACTATATGCAGGGATGTATAATGCAAAATATGGCCTTATTAATGGTTTAGATGGAACATGCAAAAATATACAAAAAAATAACAAGAAATTTGATGTGTTATGGATAGATTTTGTAGATAAGGAAATTGGTAAACTATAAAGAAACAAGTATCATGAACTATATGACAAAAAAAATTCACCTAATTGGGCTCTAATATTACGCGTCCCAAAACTATTGACATGTAATACAAAGAGCTTTAAAACTATAGTGGGGAAACAATTTCCGATACAACTTGCTTATGCTAGAAAAATTCATTGATTACAGGGTTTAACATTCAATGAAATTTCATTTGATCCAAGTGGTATATCAAAACATGGACTAGTTTACACAACATTGTCATGTGTTAGAACTATGAAATCATTGTATCTTATTTAAAAAATAAAACAAAATGACTTTTGTGCGAATAAGAAAATATTAGAAGAAACGAAACGTTTAAGAACTAAAGCATCAAAAAAATAAGGATACATAGAGAAGCCAATAGAAGTGCAAGTAATTTAACGATTGTAGGTTTGAATATACAAATTCTACATAATCATGTGAATAACAATGTGTGTGATGAAGACCTAATGAATGCTACAATTCTTTGTATCCAGGAAACACATCTAAAATTTCCACCATCAAATACTAAATTTCACAAATTCAATTTCAGCATATCAAATTATCTTCATGGTGTGCTTACTTGCATACAAGAAAACATATAAATCATATTAACGAAAAAAAATTGGCAATAATAGAATCAAATTTTTTTGCCAGAAGTATATTTCCAATGTCGAATATGCATAATAAACATATAGTGTTGCACCACTTGTATCTGTTTTATTTATGGGAATAAGACAATTATTGATCACATTTGGATGAAATTTCCTCTTCAACAATTTCATGTTCATATTTCACATTCATACTGAGTGATCATGATGCAGTTCATGCTTCACTACACTTTTTGTGATTTTAACCATGCATAAGCTATACATTTTTTGTTTCAAAGCAACAAAGTTCACTGGAAATTATAAATGAAATACAAAATATTTTTGTAAATCTTAGCTATCTCAGATAAGCTGTAATGGTACATTTGTTTTTTTGTTCTCATGTGGAGTCCAAAATAAGTAAATAACTTAACTATTCCAAGACGATAACAATCGTATATTGCACGAAGCATATATACTTTCGAGGTATCAATATTCTTAAATCTTTAAGTATTTGTTTTATTGTTGTTTACTTTTTTCAATACTTGATAATTCAAATTTGTTAATTGTGTTATCATAACTTAAGCTAATTACTAATTGCATAATTGTAGAAGATACGAAAGATGCAAAAGTGTTGTGTGGAAGTGTGAAAGTGTTGTTGTATATTTTGTATGTTCCTTTCCCCATACATAGTCACCACTTCACACATTTTATTCACATATTTCCATATCATGTAACACTTTTTCCATACATTCGTGAATCTTTTTAAAATGCGATTAATTTTTGAATTAACCTTTATTTCGGGAACATATTACATGTTTGCAAGCAAAAATGAGATATGGTTTACAGTTAAGAGAGTGGATAAATTTGCAATGATTGGCAAAACTGCATGTGTCTTTGAGTTTTTTCAAATCTGTATGTAAGTTATTTGTAAATTAGAGTTGACAATGACAGAGTAGTGGGGACCAAATATGTGACCAAATCGCTTCGTAATAGGTATAATTGATCAAGTCTTTAAATGTGAAAATTATTGTCAAATACCTGTAATCTTATTGCTATTATCATAAAGAATTCATAACAATGTAGAAGCAAGATGCGTAAGAAATGGACGATATGGTTTTGTAATTTGTAGATTTATTTGCACTGGTTTCTGTAAATTTTAGCTTTGGTATCTTTAATTGTTATTTATTAAGAGATGTCCTGTATAAAAATTTTCACACTTGTGATAGTAAGATTTGATTTCACGTTTGCAATAGTAACAACTGGTGATCATATACAAAACCAAAAAAATGTGGAGTTAAGCAGCATTGAGAGTGTTATTGATTGAGAAATTGTTTTCAACTACAAAATAAACATGGCTAGAAAAGCAAGTAGAGAATCTATTTGCACTAATATGATTGACTTACTTGCTCGTATCAATGAGAACTTTCATTGGTCAACTACATATGAGCATTATGTGAATTTGTAAATGCAAGAGAAGAACAACAACAAGATTTGGACTAGTGGATTGGAAAATGTTGCATGTGTGCCAAAGTTTTTGATTTCAAGGAATTTGTTCATTTGTATGGAAAAAATTGATTCAAGAACAAGGCCAATTTTGCTACCAGTGAAAAGGATTCCTTTGAATGCGAAGACATTTAAATGGATATTCAAGTTACTAGAACGTAATATGCACTTGAAATTGTCAGAAGTAAATAATTCCCCGATGTTAGAAGTAGGTGAGGCTGATGTTAATGGAGATTTATTTTCTTCAAGTTGCCAAGTGTTGGGCTAATTTATTGACTAAATTAACACAAGTATTTAATTATCAATCCAGGTTTGTAAAACTTGGAGGAAAATCCACTGTATATGGACATCAGATATAATCAAGTTTAGAAGATAAAATTTGAAGATTTAAAGAAGTACATATTACAAATATAAACCTATTTTAATAATTTCTAATTCACTTATGTAATATATGAGGGAAGAGGCTCCTAACTTAGGAGAACCAGGTTGTCCTTCCTTACAATACTACTTTCATGAAGATAAATCTAAGAGCACTAATTAACAATGGTTTATGATGCAGAAGATGTAAAAGAAGAGGCTCCTAACTAAGAAGGTCCAAATTTTCCTTCTTCACAATCCTACTATATCACAATCACCATTGCTTCAAACCAGAAATGCATAAATAACTTCAAATGAGAAATGGAGAATGAAATTTAGTTTTAGTTCAAGATCAAATAGAAGGAGAATTTAACTTAAATTCTTGTGTGTCCCTTCATATGTAGATTAGAATTAAACCAATATTCATTCAGCAATCATCACACATCTAAATACATTTCAAACAAAAACTAGTCTATGAAAACTACGAAAATTGAACCAAGAAGTGTACTTAGCTTGGTGTGGGGGCCCTCCACCCTTGCCTTGCACACTTGAAGAAATCTCAGCTACAGCAACTTTAGTAAATCAACCAAGCATGAACAACAAATTGGAATGAAACAAGTTCTTCAAATTAGCTCCCAACTCAAATTATACAACAGTTACATACAAATTCCATTACAAAAGCCATCAAAGTCTTGGCTTTAAATAGAGGTTTAATGAAACAAACTGATCTATATTATCTCTAACACTCATAACTACTCATATCCACCTATCTAAGTCGAACTCATCCAATTCATCCCAAGAAATATGGTTAATCCCATAAAATCTCAAAACTGCCCCATTTCCTAGGGATTTTCTGGTGACTAGTCATGTTTGACCAGCCTTGATCGGGCCTAATAAAGCTTGTTCTGGCCGAACCAAGTGGAGTTAGCTCAGTCCTAGTTCCCAAGCTGTCCATCCATGCATCAAAATCGAGCCCAAGTGTCCTGAAAACATGTCATCCACATAGCTATTACGGGAATTTCTGATTCAGTCCAAAATTGCTCTTGAAACTCAATTTTCATAAAAACTTCTAGAAATTGCAAAATTAAAATTAAACACCTGAATATGCATAAAATACATCAAAAAGAGATGGATGTGATGGAAAATGGATGGAAAATATAAGGATTAAGTAGGTTTCCCTTGGCAAAAATAGACCAAAACTGAGGGCCAACACCAAGTTCCTTGAAATCTTTATGTCCTAGATATTTTTTTGTTTAAACAATTATTCAGGGAATTTTATTGGCTCTGTGCCCGTGTCATGGGCTAAGAAACTACAACAAATGTTCCAAAATGCATTCTATATATGATTATCACACGTACAAAAAGTATTGTATATTCGACTAGGCTAATATGATTTCTAATGAATTAGCTTCTCATTTAGATGATTTATCCAAGACCAAAAGGTTCTTCATGACGACATGTCTCATAGTAGCTTTAGTTTACAACCATGTCTTTCACGGTTTGTTGTATAATCCTAAATTCAATGTGAATCAAGAACTAATGCAATTTTGGTATCTTAGGCTATTGAAATAATGCTTCTTTAAAAAAATTTCTAACTCAAGATGTCTTTGTAAAACAAGTTAATTGCATGATAACTAAACAAGAGCCCCATCGAATATCTGCATAGGGACAAGTTTTATTGTGGGGAAAGGTATGCATGAAGAAAGAGAAAGTAATATTCTAATTCAAATTTATGGATTTCAAGGTATGTCACTACTATTGCTAATTTTTTTTATAGATACATATTTTGTTACTAAAGTTTGTAGGAAATACCGTGACTGGCTTATTATACTTGAAAGCAAAAAGATAAGACAATTCATTTATTTTCCGTTTACTGTTGGAAAAATCATAGGGAAGAATGTGGCTCATGTTATGGAGCTTGCAGAGACTTTGCATCCTTTTAACTTAAGTAAAGTTGAAGCCATTAAATCATTTGATAAGGATGGTCTATTTGGCACACAATTGGAAACTATTGGGTACAAGAACTTGTTTTCATAATTTAGAGAGTAGAGCGAGGAAAGTCAAAATGCATCAGAAAAAAATCAAGGGATAGTCATCGATGCTAAATAAATTACCAAAGGATAAAGCATCAGTACTTCCACAGAGCAGTCTGTTCATTTCACAAATAAAACTTATGCAAGTTTATCCTCGAGTGAAAAAAATACAAGGTACACTACAAATATGAAACTGGTTCACGATAAGCTATCACATAGCAAAAAAAACAAAGAGACTAATCGAAGATTAATTTAAAAAAGAATGTATATTGGTGAATCATCCAATTCCAGAAGTCTTATGAAAAGAGGAGGTGTTGGAGGAGCTATAAACTTAGAATTTGACAGTGTCTTTCTACTTGATTAAGTTCATGCTTGTTTTGCAGAGATCATAAAACAATGCGGTAAATTGTTGAAGAATTTATTAATTTTGATGATGTTTTTTCACATTGAAAAATGAAAAGCATGACAGGGGAAATAAAAAATTAAATATTGAGAAAGTAAATCTTTGTAACAAAAAGGTTTTCGACTAAAACAAATGCATGTTGATATGTTTGGAATTGCAACCACATTGGTCATGAAACTACATCAAGCTACTAGTGACGTGCTTGCACAATCTATTAGCCAATAAGAAGCAGAAAACTTAAGACTAAAAACAAGAATAAAGGACTTAGAAGACGTTCTAAATCTGAGTCCTTTGTTGATGAATCCATTGGTAATACAAACAACATTGTTGGTAGTTTCTACACCTGGAACATCACATAGATTTGATAAACCTATCAATCTCCTTAAAGTGGTGAAAACATATATTATCAATAATATATGTGAACTATTGCAAATCATTGAACATGTATGGAAATAAAATTTTGATTTGGAGCATTTAGTACAAAGAAGTAAGTCATTTGTTGACTACGTTCAACGTGTTATCGAAGGAGACATGTATTTTGTGAACACTGATTTATTTCCTTTTAACCATTAAAGACTTGATTTACTTTCTGATCCAAAGAAAAAAGGAAATGAACTATTGAATGCTAATCAGATGAAGCATATCAAAGTTGCATGGTCTTGTAGAATCAAAAGAGTGGAGAACATTATTTCTGAATGTGAAAACATAGAGAGTCAAAAAGAAAATCCTTATGTCAAGGCTGTATAGATTGTGAAAGATCTGAATGGCCCATGTATCACATGTGGCTCTGGATTAAAAGAAATTCAAGAGAAATGATGATGGTTGAATTGGATAAGCTAAAGCAATCAAAGGAAACAAAATTCAATAACATAATTGATTTTAGTACATAGGAAATTAGCAAATGACTAATTATCTTTGTTAATGGTAATAAACAGAACTTTGCTTTAGCTATGTAATTGCAAGGAGAAGCTAAGGAAATTGAGAAGGAGATATTTAGTCAACGTGTCAAACTAGAAATCACAGTTTCTCTTATGAAGTATTACATATAGGAAAAGCTAAAGAAATTTCTTCAACAAGCCGAAAATCTAAAAAATAGTTAACAGTTAAATAATCAGGATCTATGCTTTACATATTGTGATTCTTTTTAAATCTTGGAATATTCATTTCCGTGTTTATTAGTGATTAAATGTTTAGGTTTGTTAGATATGTTATCATGAACTAAGCCAACTTTTGTATGCAATTTCTTTCTTTTCTTTGTAGATGGATTTTTCATGTTGCGGTTCACAGGAGTCCAATTCATTTATTTTTGCTGCTAGGTATAAATATTTTGATAAGCGCTTTAGGAATCAAGTGGTATTCTCTGCACCCAAAAATTTTGAAGTGGTTTACATAAGGGATTTCATTTGCAGATGCCTTTTTTTTCCATATGACTTTGTTTCATACATAGATTATCATTTATTATGTGTATTCAATTCATTATGGAAAACAACATAAACTTTTAAACAGAAACTGATACGATTACCTGTTTTTTTGAGGTAGCAAAAAAATCAACCAATTTTGAAAAGTGTTGATTCAGAATATATATATATATATATATATATATATATATATATATATATCATAGTTTTTGACACTTTAAATTTTTTATGTACATTATTTTTAAAATGTTAGTGATTTGTAGGCTAATTTTAAAAAATGTTGATGCAGCTTCAAGCCCTTTTTTTAAAAGACTTATTTTTTTATTTTAATTTTTCTAATGTATTAAATGTGAATAATTATTTTCTAAATTTAACAATTTTTTAAGTAGTCTTCTTCTTCATATTTTTTTTGTTTTTCTTTTAGTTTTTTTTTTTGTAGTGAGATCTTTATTTTTTTGCATAGTTAAAGAAAAAGGTCGATATTTTAAAGTTTCGATATTCTACATATTTATATATTGTTAATTAATTTTTCAATGCACATCAAATAATTGTCTCTAAAAAAACAATAAATTTTTAACAATTGACATAATAATAAACATTTTGAACATAAATATAACAAAAAAATTACACATTTCGAGACTTTTTTTGCTAAAAATTACATGTCAAAATCACAATTTTTAAGGAAAAATTTAACAAAAAATGGTTAAATAATAGTTTTTTTTTATGCATTTCATGTCAAAAAATAATAATAATCACAGTTTTTTTCAAAAAAGAATGATTCACATAAAAATTAAAGCAAAAATCACATAATACAAATATTGAACATATAACAACATTAACTAAATACTTATTCTTCTCGTAAAATGTCAAAATCAAAACATTACGAGTATAACTAATTAATAGTTACAAAAAGTGAGCTTGATTTCCAAGCATTACTTAAATTTAATCAATAATATCATGTAATCCATACTCTTCATCTTCTAGAGTTTCATCATTGTCTTCTTCCACAATATTTTATGCTTCAGTTTACTCATTTTCCTCTTCTGATGGATCTTTGATATATGCAAATCTTCCAATGTATGTCTTTCCAATCATTCCATCTAATGGTGGTTGAGGTTCTTTTTCCTTTTTTGCCACATGTGATTCATTAAAATCCCCTTTCCTCAACCCTATTTCTTGCATTGCATCTGGAAGAAATTGAAGAGAATTAATTCTTTGTTAAATATATTTGCATTGTACTGGGCCTTTTTCAATGTCAATGCATTTTCTTCCTTTTTGTAGGCAACATGCTAGTGTTGTACCTAATTATCAAGCACAAAAGAAATAATGAAGTATAATGAAGTAAATTAGTATAATCACATATAAATTAAGAAAGAATATATTGAAATTCAATTTTATATAATAAAACTTACCCGAGCCTGAGAATAAATCCAGAACCCAATCTCCTTCATTTGAACATAAGTCTATAAGATCATTAATCAATGACTATGGTTTTTGATAAATGTTAACTATCTTTCCTTTTGTTTCTTTATCTTCATATGTTAGTTTTACAACAACATCATAAACCAATACTTGGCTATGACTCTTTCCATGTACTCGATTAAGAAGCATAGGCTTATAGCTATCATCTTTTGTCCAACATTCAACATGGATGAACTCACAATCACTTATAATTGGTTGATCTCCACAGTTAATAAGATTTGACCTTTGCCTATAACATGAAATAGTGAAATTTCCATTAACTTGTATATAAATGATTTTTTTAACATTAATCAAACATACAATTTCAACGTCTTACCTTGTAAGTTGCATCCTTGAGTTTGTTTTCCCTTTGAAGCTTGCCAATAACATTGCCAATTGTGAATTTGAATGAGATGTCACAAATCTCCATAATGGTGATGTTGTGACTTCTACAAATCCCGCAACCACTTTACTAAGATCTTGATAAGTCATAAGGGTCACTTTCATAGTCAATGTTTGGGATCTTGAAACCGTGGGGAATATTTACAATAACTAAGGAATAATCACTTTTAGGTATGAGTTTAGCAATGTCTTCACAATCACCTTGTATTATTTAATATTGAATAGTCTCAAGCCCATTCCAAATGAAATGAGTAAGACTTGGATCAAGTTCAACATTACTAAGATGTTGTTTTCTCAGCCTTTCCATCTTAATTTTTTCAATAAATCTTTTGAAACTATCTGATGCTCCATTTTCATCCTTCTTCATATTTAATAAAATAAAGATGTATATGTATAAGTTATAAAATAAAAGTAGTATATAAATGAATAAAAATGAATGTATAAATCAACATACCTTTTTAAATGCAAGATAAACATCTTGTAGTGTTGATGTAGAACTTAAATCTGGTTAGTTGCGTACAACATCATCCCAACTATCTTTATTCAACAATTTAACCACTTGTTCTTGTATTTTCATGTAAACCTTGTGACTGAATAGATAAAGTAAAAAAAGTTAATATAATTATATGTATAACAAATACTACCAACAACAATATGTTATATTTAAAATAAAATTATAATCTAGAAATAAGTAAAAGTATTTCAACAAACTTACTTTTGAAATTCCTCACACATTTCATCCAATGATAATTCCCCTGACTTCACACAAGATAATATTGTTTTAACAATGTTTTCATCCTTAACTCCTTGCAATCATCTCCAAGGTGTGATAGTCATATCTTCTGGAAGTATCTTCATTTCAGGACATGATTTACTACTGCTACATATCAATGGTTTAGATTTTTTGACCTTTTGGTTTTTAATGCCAATGTTCTTCCACATGCTAAAAATATCATCAATCAATTCCCATATCTCTCTAGTTCTAAATGAAACTGGAAAATGTTATCCATACCTTTTAATATATCATAATTTACTTTACCGTCTTTTGAATTGGTTTTTTCCTCAATTTGATAGCCTATTTCCATACAACATTCCTTCTGAAACGCTAGACTAACCTTTGCCTTATCCCCACCACATTTTTCTTCAAATTCATTATGAATAAACATAACCCTTTGGATGAAAGTCATAGACATCCTATACTCATTATATTTATTATGATCCCATGTAATTAACTTTGCTTTTGTATCTGATAAACCAGCATAAATGATACATTTCATTTTTTCAAAACGTGGGTTATTGGGATATTACTCCATCAATTTCCTTTGAGCTTCTATAGAATGGCTCCCTCCAAGCACATAATAATTATATTCAAAACATTTTGACTTATCAAATGCTTCTTTGTTGGGAACTTGAACTGGATCAACAAGAAGCACATAATCAACCACAAGAGCATATGGATTGTACATCATCAATGTCTTCAAGTTGTGAACATGCAGGTGGTGTGGCTTTCTAATTTGATATTTAAATTGTCCTTCACTTGGCTTATAGATTTAGCTAACATTAAGCTGAAATGTACGACCACCCTCAATTAAGTTTGTCTTTGTCAAGTGATGTCGAATGGCATTTTGATTTGTTTTAATAATGACATCCTCTAAATCAACTCCTGGTGTAATGATTTCTCTGCTTTCTTTGGAATTTTCACTAGGATCTTCACTACTAGCCGTGACTTTTTGAAAATGATCAACTTTTATTTTCTTCCTTCTCTTTTCTTCTAGATAAGTAGCATCCTCATCATCAACTAGAACAAAGACATTCTTGGGAATTTTTGCTTTTGGTCTTTTATGGCTCTTCCCCTTTCTAACATAAGTTCTAATCTCATCTCAGTAATGGAAACATATTCTTTAGCTTCCGTTTCAACTTCCTCCTCTTCAAAATTAACATTTCTAGCTTTACTATATCTATCCATTATAGACATTCTTTGTTGATCCCTTGGATGTAGTTTTGTAGCATCATGAATGACTTTTTTTTCTTGTTTGTCATATCTTCTTCTGACCCTGAGTAGAAACTACTGACAACATTCATAATATCTTGCTCTATAAAATAAATTTCTCCCAACATATAATTGAAGTATTTTCAAAAAAAAATTGTCAAACAAAATATCATATGTCAATAAAAACTAAGTTATAACAGATATAATGATACAATTACAATAACACAAAACGTATAAATATAAATAACTATACTTATGATATCTCGTGCAATCTCATTTATGATTTCTTTACACATCTTTGTAGAATCATATGTCATGTCATACATTGACAATACAAAACTGATATCTAATCTTTTCAAGTGCCTTGGGCAGTTTTGTAAGTACGTAAACAACTTGAGTATCTGGTATCAAACACATGTCTAGTACTTTTCCCAACACCTCATAACTTCCACTATCGTTAGGGATATCAACATATAGATATATCTGCAGATGTTGTTCGCCTTCTCTATCTTTCACAAACCATATAAGTTCTGTATGCTTCACTTCTTGTGATTTCTTCCAGTAAGAAATCAACTTCTTATCCTTTGAGGCACTTGCTAGATTTGTAGTTATTAGCTCAGGTCGGGTTCGTTCAACAGTATTTTTTTAGGATCCACCTCTAGTTTTAGCAGTCTTTGGTCCAGAAAGATTCACATAAATCTTCCTTGATGTCATTTTCCTGCAAAAATATACACATATATATAAATCAATAAATTACAAAAAAACCAATAGCTTAAGTAAACAAACAAAACGAAACAAAATCTAAAAATGAAAAAAGACCAGAAACATGCACATCGACCCCCATGACAAGTTGGATGTTAGGTTCATACAGGGAAAAAAAAAAAAATCCATTCCTTCGAGAAAAAAGTATTTATCTTTTCATTTTCCCTTGGTGCCTTGGCAAGCTAGGGGCTGATTCTGAGAATCAACTCCTTACATGTCAAGGGGTTGATTCTCAGAATCGGCCCCCGATAGGTAGGGAGTCGATTCTCAGAATCAACCCCCTTCCTACTAGGAGGTCGTTGTGCTTTAGTGTCGTGTCGTGCCTATGCCTATGGTTGGGCATGCCTTCACAGGGAAAAAGCCAAGGGGCGATTCTGGGAATCGGCCCCCGGTAGACTAGGGAGTTGATTTTGAGTATCGGCCCCCTGTGCCTGTGGGCGGGTGTGCCCGGCCATGGGCATGCCCACCCACGGCACACACTAACTCATCCCTCACCCCTTGGGTGGGCTCGTTGTGGGGGTGGGGGATGGCAAGAGGCTAGTGCACCCGGCACGAAGACATACTACATGTTGTCGTGCCGCGGGTGGGCACGCTCTGTGCCTGTGGACGTGCCCTCCCAATGTCGTCATGCCATAGGTGGCCATGACCACGACAGTCCACAGCCCTATGCCTATGGGTTGGCGCATCTAGCTTTGGGCGTGCCCGCCCATGACACCCACCCCCATGGCCTAGCCCACCCAAGGGGTGAGGGTCGATTCCAGGAATCATCCCTCACCCCTTGGGTAGGCTGGGTTGTGGGGATGGGTGTCGCGGGTGGGCACACCCATGACTGGGCGTGCCCAGCCATAGGCACATAGCGTGTAGGCGGGCACGACCACTCCCGGGCATGCCTGCCCGGGGTAGAGCGCCCCCCTGGTAGGCCAAGGACCGATTCCGAGAATCGGTCCCCTAGCCTACTAGGGGGCCGCTCTGCCCCAAGCAGCCACGCCCACAGCCAGGATGCCCATGACTGAGGTCACCATACCCAGTACTGACATAGAGGGCCCCTGCCTGCCAAGGGGATGTTGGGTAAGCTTGGATCATGTCAATTTTTAATTTGTAAAAGGAATCTAAATTTTGTTAATAAAACGTTAAATTTTTTTTTACTAGAATGTGTTTTTGTTTGGTATTCTGCGTGAACATAAAAACCCAACTCAATAACTACCAGTAAACCTATGTGAGTTTAAAACCTGCACTCAAAAAAGTGGAAACTAACCTTTCAAATGCGATAATCTCTCATTGAATGTGTTGTCGATAACAATGTAGTTGCTCCACAAAATTGCTCCAAGTCTTTTAATGAAACCTCGAAAAGTCTTGATGTGATGTGAGGAATAGTGATAATGAAATTTATGATATAGCGGAAATTATGGAATTTTTTTACCACATGGTGAATGTGGTATTTTTTTATTATATAAAAGCTTAATATATAAATTCTGTTATGACAATATAGTAATTTAGTTTAAATGTGGGATAGAAGATATAATAAAAATATTTAAAAATATTCAATTGTCTAGTAAATGCTATATAATTTAAGTAAAAGGTTAGTTTAGGTAAAATATTTAGTTTAAAATATTAATTTCAGGGGGAAATTTTAGGTAAAATTTTTCAATAAATTGTAGAAGAAAATTTTGGAGGGAAATACATGAAACAAAATTTTTGGAGGGAAAATTTTCAGTGAAAATTTTTGGAGGGAAATTTTGATTCTTTAATCTATATATTATCATTAGGAGAGAGTTCATTTGTATCATTCAACCTCTTCTGTTTGAAATCCATGGATTCCTCTAATCGGGAATTTTCACTTTGTGAAGCATCAACATCTTTGTCGCGTAACAACTCTATTCCTATTGATGAATATAACGAAAATTATTTCACTATGAATAGAACCTTCCACTTAGTCCTAATCCTAAGGACTATCAGAGTTGCACTGATGAAGGGTAGGATGAAGAATTTCAAATAAATAAAGAATCACGGTTTCCACTTAGTCCTAATCTTATGGACTATGAGAGGAGCAGTGATGAAGATCATGATGAAGAATTTCAAATAAATAGAGAGTCACGGTTTCCACTTAGTCCTAATCATATGGACTATGAGAGAAACAATGATGAAGGCCGGGATGAATAATTTCCAATAAATCGAGTCACATTTTCCACCTAGTCCTAATCCTATGGACTATGAGAGCAATAATGATGAAGGCCAAGATGAAGAATTTCCAATAAATTGAGAGTCACATTTTCCACTTAGCCCTAATCCTAAGGACTATGAGAAAATAATGATGAAGGGTAGGATGAAGAATTTCCAATAAATCGAGTCACATTTTCCACTTAGTCCTAATCCTGAGGACTATGAGAGTAGTAGTGACAAAGGGAAGGATGATGAATTTCCAGTAAATAGAGATCCATATTTTCCACTTACTCCTAATCCTAAGGACTATGAGAGAAGTAGTGATGAAGGGAAGCATGAGGAATTTCCAGTAAATAGAGAGTCACATTTTCCACTTAGTCCTGATCTTAAGGATTATGAGAGCTGTAGTGACGAAGAGAAAGATGAAGAATTTCTAGTAAGTAAAGAGTCACATTTTCCGCGTAGTCCTAATCCTATGGACTATGAGAGCAACACTGACAATGCATATGATGAATAATATCCAATAAACAAAGAGTCAAATTTTCCATTTAATCCTAATTCTAAGGACTATGAGGGTAGCATTAACGAAGGGAAAGATGAAGAATATCCTCGAAGTCAATATTTCAAAATCACAAATGATCACAATGAGGATAATATTCCTCATAATGATGATGAAAATGCTTATGTAGATGATGATTCAATGATGGAGACGTTTCTAGAAAATATTATATCGAGGAGTAGGAGCATACCTTTTCATATCAATCGAATATGTTCTAGTTATACAAAAGTAGAGCAACATTTCTCACAAGAATATGTTCTATCAGTGCTCTCATTTCAAGTGAATGTTGTCAAAAGGATTGATTGAAACATATGGATTTCAAGTTTGCATTGGAGAAAAGGAAGAGATATTTGTCAATGAATAAAAGCATGCAAAATTCATATTTAGTGGGGTACATGAAATCTACATTGTCAGGTTATTATTATCATATTGGGTCTTTATTTATCTGTAGAAAGGATTTCAAAATGTTTCATTCAACGGGTAATTTTCATTTGTCAAGAATCCAAGAAAATTTGGAAAAAGATCCCACATTTTATTCAGAAGTACGTCATAAATGATAGTTTGGACCATTATCAAATACTACAATGTCATGGATGAAATAATTTTTTTCAAAGCATGTAGAGTGTATGCCAGATAGAGAGACAATACATATTCTAGATAATTTCTCAAGACAAGAAATCTACAACTTATACAAAGAATATGCAAAAGGTGTTGAAGAAAATAGTCGATTTATTACATATCAATATTTTGTGAAGATATGGAAGAAAGAATTCAACAATGTTCATATTCCTAAGAATACAAGGATGGGGATTTGCAGTACATGTGCTTCTCTTAAATAAAAAAGGGATAAATGTGAAGGGGCAGAAAGAGGTAAGAATTCATAACATTAACTTTTAAAATTGTATAGTCATCAACTATGAAAATTCATTTATTAATGACTTTCTTTTATGCTTTGTAGATTCCATTGTCAAAGTGCTTCAAGAGCATCGCAAACAATAAACAAGTGAAAGGAAAAAGTTGTACAATCATCGAAAGAAGTGTTATGATAATCCAAATAAATATTTGGGTTTGATAATTGATGGTATGGACCAGAAGAAAACACTTCTACCACATTTTGTTCGCACACCCAAAAATTTACAAGAGTGAAATTTTATTCAGTATCACTTGGTTGGTTGTATGGTCTTCAATGCACTAGTACAAAAAGACTAATCATTTACTAAAAAAACAACTAAAAATTGCATCTAAACAACTATTTTTCAGTTGGTGACCAATAGTAGCTAATTTATAGTATCTTATAACACGACCAACTTTTAGTCATTTTTAGCTTAGTCATTAATTGGTTTCCTCAATTTTACCATCTAGTAGTATATTTAGTCATTAATTTTTCATTGGTTTAGTCACTAATTGTCGTAATTAATGACCAAATATACCAAAAAAAAAATTATGATATGAATCATCGAGAAAACCAATTAATGACCAAAGAAATATGACCAAAATGTTGGTCGTGTTATAAGATACTGTAAATTAGCTACTAATAGTCATATATATGCAAATTTTAGTCATCATTTGAAACTAATTAATGACCAAATAAATATGATTAAATTTTAGTTGTGTTATAAGATACTATAAATTAGCTACTAATAGTCGTATATATGCAAAATTTAGTCATCATTTTAATAAAAAAATTATCATTTGCAGTAGTCATTTATATTTTTTGTTATTTTCTTATTCATTATATAAACAATTAATTTAGTAGTTTTTATTCATTTTCATTTAATTTCATTCATAGTCATTATAAACAACTAATTTAGTCATATATTCATTTTATTCATGTTCATCATTAATTAATATAAACTACTAATTTAGTAGTTTTAGATTGATTTTATGTGTTCATTATTAATCAACATAAATTAATTAGTATGATTTTGCGACTAAATTTTAAAAAAAGTGCCATATAATGTGCATTTTAATCTAATATGATAACACAAAGTTACATATGTTAATTACAATACTAAATAATATTAAGTGCAAATATAAATAATTTCAACCATATAAATTTTATTATATAAATATCAAGTATTACAGTATGAGTTTCCAACTTAATATCAGTTGGACAACAATTTACACATGAATTATTGTTTCATCATTTCAAAACATTATCACTGTGTTGCCAAAGCATTGCAAGTGAATTCACCAACTCTTAAAGCTTGACCATCAGTCTCTATGAATGTGTCTTATGCAAGATATTGGCTCTATGGGTATCACTAGACAGATTCTCTTCTCCCTCTCATTTTGCATTTGTCGCTCCAGTGTTATTGTTCTCCTCTTTCTTCAATTGCTGCTTGTTACCATCAATTTTGAGTTCCTCTCTTGAAAATGGAAGAAAATACAATTCAGAGTATAATACATGAAAGATGATGAATACTTGAATATAAAATAAAATAGACTATAAAAGATTTATACGACATATACCTCAACATTCGATACTAGCCACTATGCGACTAGATGAACTATATAAACAAAGCAAATAAAACTTCACCATAGAAAATAAAACCTTAGGAACTTAGTATTCGACCTTCAACAAAACCTTAGGCACAATCATACCAACTAAGTTACATGTTAACAATATCAGGCAATAGATAACTTGTGAAAACAAATGGAAAAAAAAAAAAACAGTGTAAAAAAAATCCTTATTTCTTGTTCTAAATGAGTCATGTTCCTTAAATTTGGATATTCTTTTGCCCATAGTAAAAGTTCCTCATTATTATGGCCTATGTTTTTAGGATCATGATATTTATCCAACATCATATTGGATTATGGAGACAAAATGATTCAACTTTCTAAAATGAGTACCTCACTTGGTTGAATGAAGGTGCTAGCTATGAGTAGTGTCAAAACCTTAGGGAAGAAGAACACTAAGGCCTAAGAAAATATATCACCACTTGTCCACTGAAAGAAAAAATTTCAATCCCACAATGGCCTATGGGAGTACATTTTGTTGGATGGATATCACACTCTAAGAGATGATTGTCTAATACAATGAGAAGTGTACATATATTGTCACAATGCCCCTCACAGTCTGACCCTATAGTTGTGTCCTATAATATTAATCATATCATACTATTTAATTATAAATTATGACTATCAATTAATTATTAGTTTGAATAATTAGTTTGAAATTGTGTTTTAAGTATTTTTGTATACATGAAAATATTCAGAAAAAAAAAAGGGTACTTTTTGTGACTAGTTAATTTCAAGTGAATCTAAATACAAAAGAAATTATGGTGCCTCGGTGTTTCTCTAGCGGTTATCTTCTCATTGTACCAATTGCTCCCATGTCCTCTATTTCTTTTTGTGAATTCCTCTTTGATGATGTCCAATGCTAATGCAATGGACATTTATCCTCGATGTTTTTCTGAGCCAAAGCGAAGATCCACAAGCAACAACCAAAACGTAGCCTCAAATATATTATTGGGGGCCAAAATGCAATAATTATATGACAAGCCAAGAAACATTGCACGTTAATCATCTTCCCTTTATATTGATTAATAATTTCTTTGCATGATCGTGTAATACTAAAGTGTCAAGTAGGGACATTTAAAGTTTTTCATCCATCAATATCACCTTTGAGAGTGCTTAGTAATTAATACTTCCTATTACACACACATTAGATAACTAACTTCAAGGATAGAAATATAAACACAACAAAAATGAAATTAAAAGAAATGATAGGAAGTCAAATGCGACTAATCTTGAGTCAAGAAAATACCAAGCCCTTCACATTAGCAAGGAATTCTTAGGCACTAAAACATAAAATCCTTTGATTGCATCATTTTCACCTTTTCTTTAATTTCTTTAATTGAGAATATAACTTTCAAAATAAATAAACAAAATATTCATTGAAAAAGGTCTCAAAATCCTAACAAATGCTCGATTAATTGCCATATCAATTAAATTGAAAGGAAATCGTTCAATATGATTTTAACTTGCAAAATATATTTTAGAATATGAAGCTTTCTGATCCCTTTCTCCTAATCAAATTGTAATCTGTGGGTTCCAATCAAGTAATCAATTTCCCTCCAAGCACTAGTATAAAATGATGAAATTAGTGACTAAGTGACTAAAAAAGCTAGTCACCGTAGCTTTTCCAAGTGAAATACTACCAAAAAATAGCAATATTATGTGATTAACTAAACATGACTACCATAAACAACTAATTTAGTCTCGAGTTAAAACATACAACTAGCTAATAAGTAATACAACTAAGAATGACTAACGTGAATGACTAATTTAGTCTAGTAACATAAATATGACTATTTAACAAGTAATACAATAGTACAATTCAGTCGTTTATGTTAGTCATTTTATTTATTTCACTTCAACAATCTAAACTTACAAGTGATAGGGGATTCAAAAGTTGTTATAGATTGGCTGAAAGGTTATACTTCCTTAAACACTTCCTTACTGCATAAATGGACTATTAGAGTTATGGAGCTGATTAGAACCTTCAAGGTTATACCCTTTGATCACATTCACAGGGAACTACATTAAAATATTGATAGATTATCCAAAATGGGAGTGGGCTTAAAGCTAGGTCAAATACATTATGAAGAATATATACAAGGACAAGTGTTGAGTAATTAGTAGAGGACACATTTCCTTTAGTTGCAAACTTAGCGTTTCATACATATCTACATTTTTTATTATCAGGGTCATATCCATTGAAATTAGGATACTAGATTTTAACTTGGATACCATGTTCTTTATCTAGTTTGAACATACATTATGAACATAACAGTACTAGACTCTTATGAAATTATTTTGAATCCTATGGGGATTTTTATATTTCCCGAACATTAGATGTTGAACATGTTACAATATCATGTCATTCATGTAAATAAAATTTACTATATGTTAGATGATGTAAATTACATATTTGCTTAAATATTAATACAAAAATGATATCTTTTTCTTATTGGAAAAAAATTATGGCATTTCCCACCACTTAAGTTATTAGACATAATTTACGTAGGAATACATGCAATTATAAGAATATTTTCTTAGTTGATAAAGATGCTTTAATTTCATAACAATGATGATCATTATTTTTCTTCTTAGTACCATATGTCAATGTTGGGCTTCCATGATGGCTTTATGATGGTTGGGATTCCTCATAATAGGCATGTGAACCCCTAGGTGTGCACACAACTTGTTGAATGTGAATATGGGGTTTGAAACATGGTAGGCACAATGTTGTCTGTGTTGTATGAAAGTTTGTTGAGGTTTCAATACATTACCTTGAATCCTACAAGAACATTGTGCCACCCCTTAAACCCTATGTTAAACACTCCATGCTTTGGTATTGATGTGAAAAAATAAATTTCATGAAAAATATATATTTATAATTTATACAAAACCATACATAAAATACATGTAATTATGTTAAAATTATACAAAATATCCAAGTATGATTTTCCTCATAAAAACTTCAAATACATATAACTATCCTAGATCCATCTTAACCCCGGATCTATCAAGTGTCAAGAGGGATCCAGTCTCTCGAGGTGAAACCCTCTTTTTTTAGGTCAAAACTTGAGGGAAGGTGTGCACCTCGAGAAATTTGATCCCTCTAAGTGCTTGATAGATCCAGGGTTAAGATGGATATAGGTTGGTTATATAATACTATATAATATCTATTTTTGTGTTTATGTGTCTCTTTCTTATTCGCCCTCTATATTTCACCCCCAAACATGCACACAATCTCTCCATATCTCTCCTCCCTCTTCCTATCCACCTCTCTCTCTCCACCTTTCTCCCCTTATGTGTTTATTCATCCTTTCCTCTCTCTCTCTCCCCTTCCAACTCCATCTCTCTCTCCTTCTCTCTCTTGATTCCTCTCTACCCATTTCTCTCCCACTTCCCTCGCTCTCTCTCTCTCTCTCTCTCTCTCTCTCTCCAAATCTATCACTATCTCCCTTTGTCTTCCCTTATCTCTCTATCCTCCATCTATGTGTCTCCCTCTTTCTCTTCCCCTTCTCTCCCTATCTCTCTCTACCCTCCTCTCCTCTCTCCCTTGACCTCTCTACATCTCACCCTTCTCTCTCTCTCCCTATCTCTCTCTTCCCTCCATATTTGTCACTATATCCCTCCCTCCTCCCCACCCCCCAAACCACAACCCCCCGCCCCCCACCCACCCCCACCACCTCTCTTCTCTTCCCTTTTCTTTTTGTCATCCCTTGGATGCTTAGTTAATATGGATCTATGTTGGTGATTACTAACACTATTTATATTATATAAATTTCACATCTTTAAATATAAAAGTATTCTCATTTTTAATTTTATTAAAACCTTATTTTAATTTCTATGGGAATATTTTGAGTAGTGGTGAGGATAAAGAGTTTATATATATCTCAAAAGTAATTATAACCTTTTTCCTTTTAGCTTCAATTTAAAAAATGTTATAAAATTAAATTAAATTTAAATTATTTTTATTGTGAAATATGTTATGGTTTTTGGGCATGTGGTATTGATAAGCCATGGTATTGGCCCACAGTATTGTAACAAAGCCTATTTACAAGTTAATAATATCCATGGTAAACTGGGGTGAATATCCATGGTTAAGAATCTTGTCATATTGTGACAATATATTTTGATTGTGAAATAAGTTATGTTTTTTAGCATGGGGTTTTGATAAGCCTTGTTATTAGCCCCATGCTATTATAACAAAGCCTATTCACAAGTTCATAATATCAGTGGAAAAGTGAGGGTGAATGTACATGATTAAGAATCTTGTCATATGATTATAAAATATTTAGATTGTGAAATAAATTATGTTTTTTGGGCATGTGGTATTGATAAGTGATGGAATTGGGCCATGGTATTGTAACAAAGCCTATTTACAAGTTAATAACAAAATCAAAATAGAACAAATTGATTTTTATTATTGTAAATTTTTATTATTAATTAACCCAACATTTAAATGTTTATAGTCATCCGAGTTATGAATTTTAATTTTTTTCTATTTTTTAATTAAGTTGATATTTAAAATTGTTTACATACTTACATTACAGCTACACATCTACTCTATATTGGGTGTTTCCGTTATTGAAAAAATAATACATTAAACAATTACCATCAAATTTAATCTCTGCCTTCTTTAGTAATTAGTCCCAACTTTCTAATGGGAGCTCCATAGACATGTCCAAATTTTGTAATGGAACCTCTTTGGAATGATGAATTCAAAGGAAACCAACAAAAAAAACTAACGCGGGGAATTGACTATCCAACCATAGCCATCAAATTTGAATATAAACCACATAACAATTTAAATTAGTTTATTAATAATAAAAAAATGTGGGGAATTGACTATCCAACCATAGCCATCAAATTTGAATATAAACCACATGACAAATTAAATTAGTTTATTAATAAAAAATGGCATCGTCTACCAAGGGATCGTAGCTAGGATGGCCAAAACGTTGTGGGGATGACCCAAAATTGGCCTGGATCTTGCAAGAAAAAATTCCCCAATAAAATTGGGAAATTCCAAAACCCTATGTTACCTAAATTCTTGAAAATCCCAAAATTGGACTAGCAATATTTTTTCCCAGTAAAATTGTTTGAATTATATTTTTATGCGAGGAATTCTAAAACCCTATGTTACCTAAATTCTTGAAAATCCATAACTATAACCTTCATTTACAAGGTATTATGCAAGAACCATAGGAAGGCTATATTATTCATAAATTTATACATACAACTGTGAATAATTTGAAAAACCACTTTACATTTTCAGCTACCAAAATTATACAAATCGTTACAAAAGAGTCAAATAATACTTGAGGAGGGCTTGCATGAAGAAGGCATTTCTTTGCTCGAAGACATAATACTCCAATATTTGCAATTTGAGCACTCTGGGAATTGCTTGATCATTACTTCATCATTCACCAATGGCTACCAAGGGTTTTATGGACAAGAATGTTGTATTTAGAAAGCCCTGGGTAAAACCTGAAAACAAGGTTCTATTCATATTTCCTTATGCTTTTTCTCTTAAAATTATTTATGGATAATTTATTTCTTTAGTGGGAACAAAATATTTTCACTAGAGAAAGGGTGCATTATTTTTTATCGTTCACAACAAAATTTAATGTGATTTGGGTAATTTGAGGCTAGACCGATATAGGTATTTATGATTGCCTATAGATATCATTTGATCTGATGTTATTTTTATTCATGGCAGATATGCTTTGACTGTAATACAAGGAATCCCACATGGGCATTGGTCACTTATGGAATTTTCATTTTCCTGGATTGTTCTGCATCTCTCATTGTAGTCTTGATGTTAGCTTTCTTAGGATGTATTTTAATCTTTACTAGTCAAATTGCAATGTGTATTTCTTTGTTTAGGCACTAAAATTGCTCAGGGTGCTTGTCCACTCTGTGGTTTCTTCTTGTATTTGTGATGTCTATAAGAAAATTAATTAAAAGTAAAGTAGCATATTCCATTTTGATGGTTTTGTTGACTTTGTGATGTCTTCTTCACAACAAGTTTTCTAAATTAAAATTAATATGGCATAACCCTTTTTGAGGATTTTATTTAGCATGAGTGCCACTATCTGAAATTTCTCTATTAAAAATGCACATTAGTAAAGATGGCGTTCTGATATTTAGCATAGCACAATAGTATTTAGCATAGGAGGATATTCATGACATATCTATCCCTATAATCAACTACATGAGAGATATGCCTTGGTCTTCTCATCAGCTTAAGGCAGAGATTTTAATTTTTTCTATAATTGTAACATATTATCCCTCATTTAGGCACTAACATTGCTTAGAGGTACTTGTGTGTTTTGTGTTTCCCTAATGTCTTTGTGATATCGTTTTAATTGCAAGCTAACTTAAAATGAAAATTTAAGTGATATGTATTTAAGCTAACTTTTAATGTATATTGGATGATACATTGTAAACTACTCTGTTGAAGTGCATATTAGTGAAGGTTTCATTTTGATATTTAGCTTAACATAATAGTGATTAACATTGGACAGTCATGACGGATACGTTGATACAATTAATAGCAATTAATAAACACAACACTACATCATTTAAGAGGGTATATATTGGGATAACAAAATTGGATGTGGTGGTTTTGAATATCTCATGGTGTATATCCTTACATGTACGCTCATCAAATGTTGTAGTTCTAGGTGCATATTCATTGTCTACAATCAAATAGATGAGTGCCCTATTTCATGTAAGAGTTTGTATAGGGTAGGAGATATGTCACATTTGAATTATGATGTTTATGTGTTGTAACTCGTTTTTGCATTTTCTACTTGGAGACAAAACAATATTGCCTACCACTAATCAAAATGGAAAAATACCTCCTAAGACTGAATTTTGCTGCCAATCATGTACTATTTTACAAAAATTGATTGAATTTTACTAAATCGATGGGGGAACCATGGGAATCTATTTCAACTGATTCCACTAAGAGCTTGCACCTAGGACTTTTACCCAGTATCATCCCTTTTAAATTTGTGCCATTCAGGTGGGGCAAATCACATTAAAAATGGAATCCTAGTGGACAAATTAATTGCCTGTTGACTTGAACAATGAACTAATACTTCATTTCCAAGTAGAGAGGGTTTATGAATGACCCTATCAGATAAATTTGGTGCATGTAGTGGTAGGAAAGACATTGTAGACCAGGGGTGTGAAGGTGACTACTCAAATGCATGACGGTTTTTGTTAATGTGAATTCATGGATGGGATATTACATTGGTTATAGTCTATGAAGAATAGGGGATGCACATGCGATTGGATGATTAAGGACACTTTATATTCTTTCTGTTGTGTTTTGACATAAATTTAACTCTTTTTCTTGCTCACCTTTAGTTTTCTTGAATCTTTCCTAAACTATTTTAGGACTATTGTCTCTAAAATCCCTTTGAGTCACTTGTTTGTCTTATGGTTGGGCTAGAGTGAACATGGCTTAAGATATCAACAACTTCTCCTACTAAAAACTTTCATAATTCATTTGTATGTCTTCAGTTTCTTTTCTGCTCTTTATTTCTCTAGTTTCTATGATATTATCCTTGTAATTAAACCATTAGAGAATATCCTCTCTTTATAGTTTTTCAACTAAATACACTGACATTTTCCATTGCATCGAGAGGTGCATTCTATATTCTACATCTCTACTATGCCAAAAACCATAAATATATAAAGTTGATGTATTAGTAATAAAATATAAACCAATGTAGATTCATATTAATCGTGTATCTATCATGTGTTGAGATTCAAGGTGCAAAAAAATCTAGAGTGCAAAAACTTAAGGAAAGGTTCGCACTTCAAAGGATTTTATATGTTTTGGTGCTTGACAGATCTAGGGCTAAGATAGATCTATGCAGGGTGACTTGATTTATGATACAAATAAATATCACTTTTTGATATATTCATCTCCATCTCTCTCAACCATGTTTGACATTTTTCTTATTTCCTGTTTTGGTTGGCTTGCTAGATTATGACCACATTTGTGCTTCTTTATTGCAATATAATATTCATATTTCTTGCAAACAATATCATATTAATCACCTGGTAAAGAGTCGGAACGAAGGAGAAATTACTCTGATGCGATTTACCTGCAATTCGTTTCATAACCCTAGCCACCTTTGAAGGTTCAAGCCATCGCCGCCGCAGGTTCTTCTACTGGAAGCCAATCATGGCAAAAACTGCAGGAGGGGAGAGCTCCGCCTCCCCTCCATTGGACACACCAATCTCTGACAAGGCACAGAATACTGTGCCCCTGAACCCCGCTGGCACAGGCCCTGAACTTGTGCAGGAAGAAAAAAGGACGAATGAGGAAAAGCTGCACACAGCCCAGACTGCAGAGGACAACACAGGCAAAGATATGCACAACAATGCTTCGTCGTCACAGCCAAAGGCGACCTCGGCCACATGTATACCAAAAGCTGCAGAACGGATCAAGGTCGATCTGCCAAGCCACCGCATCAATGGTGAGATCCAACACATGCAGGATCATGCGCTTATAGGAAAGTTCCTGGGATTCTGGCCCACAGAAAAGGCCTTACAAGGATGGATCGCCTCTAAATGGAAGCCCAAAGGACAAGTTACCCTGCAGCTTGGTCCAAAAGGCTTCTTCACAGCCATCTTTCACTGTGTGGAGGACAAAATGAGGATATTCAAAGGCGGCCCATACTTCTTCAACTCTTCAGGCTTGTATCTCACGAAATGGAAACCTAGATTCAACCCTGACAAAGAAGATTTCATTTGGGCTCCTGTCTGGATAAGAATGTATTCCCTCCCAGTGGAATATTGGAAAGAAGAAACGCTGGCAAACATAAGCAACAAACTTGGGACCTTCATCAAAGTTGCAACCGAAACAAAAACACGCAAATACACCTCGTATGCCAGGATCTGCATCCAGATGCACCTAACCAAAGCTTTAGCTGATTCGGTAAGTCTCTTTCACGATGACTTTGAATGGATACAGCCTTTAGATTATGAGCACATCCCCTTCCGCTGTCGAAAATGCCATGAGCATGGCCACCTATTCAGAGATTTTCCTTTAAATGCGCAATCCAAAGCCTCATCTAATGATTCTAATAAGGACTCAGAAGGTTTCACCAGAATCCCCACCCGCCGCAGGCATGCCAAGAAAAGCCAAGCAGCTGTGGATCCGGCCTTCAAAGCAGACTCCCAGACCAAATTCTTTGTTCTGGCTGCGCAAGATATGCTAGACCATCCCAGCTCTAACTCCCAGGAAAAGCCTTTCCCACCCTCCCCCCCCCCACATCCACTCCACCCCCATGCAACCCTCAGACCCCGCCTCTTCTAACCCCGCTCCTTTTCCCTCCTCGGAGAAAGGAAAATTAGTTTCAGATCTCAGTCCCCTATTCTCATCTCAGGGGAAAACCATGTTGAATGATAAACAACAAGCCTCAGACATGGATCTCGATGCAGCTCTAGCCCTTAGTCTACATGAAGAAGCAGTTGAGGAGGACCACAACCCACCTATTGTCATGGAGGAAGACCAGGAAGATGTAAGCCTAGATGGTCTTGACATCTTCAAACTTGAAACAGCATGCAAGCAAAAAGAATACAACTCAATTCCCCCCTGGCAAATAGATAGACTTGAAGGAGTCCTGACCAAGGTGCAACACAATAAAAGCCTGGGCATACAAGGAGGTAGCCATTGGGATGGAAAAAAGGCCCTAAAAGAAACTAAGAGAAGGGGAAGAAAGACAGACCTTCAGAGAACCATAATAGTAGGGGAAATACTTATGGAATCGGGGCAATTTCCTAAGTTGACAAAGTTTTACAAACCCAAACCTCAGTTTACATGAAGCTCATCTCCTGGAATGTGAGAGGACTCAACAGTCCCTCAAAACATAGAATGATTAAAAACCTGATTTTACAAGAAAAACCAGCAATAGTTTTTCTTCAAGAAACAAAAAGCAACAGCACAGCGATAGACAACATTAGAAATAAGATCTGGGCAGGCAGCAGCTCAATATCAGTAGACGCCTCTGGGGCTTCAGGTGGTCTAGCCATTCTGTGGAACCTGCGGATCGTTTCACTAGATGACTTTCATGCCACTCTTCACCTTATTCAAGCTACCTTCCACCTCATAGGTACCAATATCCATGGGCATCTCACCAATGTATACTTTCCGCAGACAATTCAGCAAAAACTGGATCTTCTGGACACGATCTCCATCCTCAATGAAAATAGACATTTTCCCTTATGGATTGGCGGCGGCGACTTCAACATAATAAAATCCATGGAAGAGAAACAAGGGGGCAGAATCAGGCTCGATAGTGACAGCAGTGGCCTCAAGCAATTCTTACAGACCAATCGGCTCATGGATATTCCAACCTCCAATGGAATTTTCACTTGGACTAACAAGCGCCGAGGCATTCACCATATTGCCTCAAGGCTTGATAGATTCTTCATTTCAGACAATGTGATCCACCTAGGAGGGGATTTTAACGCCTCCATTATTCCCCAAGGAGGATCAGATCACTGGCCAATTTTGCTTCAATGGTCCAGGCCAGGCAATTACAGCAACAGACCCTTTCGATTCGAAGCCTTTTGGCTCACAAATACCAATTTCAGGGTAGTGGTCAACAAAGCATGGACATCCTATATTCCACCAGAGGGGGCTAAGATGTATCAATTCCAACAAAAGCTGAAAAATTTGAAACAAGTTCTCAAAGTCTGGAACCGCACACATTTTGGCAATATACAGGAAAACCGCCAAAAACTGGAGCAGCAAATGAAGGCACTTCAACAAACTTTCATTTTAGATGGCCGAACAGAAGAACAAACTCAACAGGAGCAGATCCTCTGGAATCAAATTGAAGAACGTCAAAAACAAGAGGAAATTCTATGGCGGCAAAAATCCCGAATCAGCTGGCTAAAAGAGGGGGAGAAAAATACAAAATTCTTCCACAAAACTACTATCCAAAGGCGAATGCACAATAACATTACCTTCATCAATAATCAACAAGGTGAAAGAATTGAAGCACATGAAGACATGGAGAAGGAATTCACAGGATACTTCAAGGATATTCTCAAGGAGCCTGAAGGTAATAGGGATGAGGCAATCAGAGCCATCACGCAGCACATTCCAAGAATCATAAATGAGGATCACAACAATAAACTGCTCCAGCCCACGTCACTAAAGGAAGTTGAAGAAGCCATGGCTCAGCTTAAAGACGGCAAAGCACCCGGGCCTGACGGATTTACAGCCAATTTCTTTCATGAATTTTGGGAGCTAATCAAAGCTGAGGTCTGGGATTTAGTTGAGGAATCCCGAAGCATGCACTGGGTCCTCCCGGCCCTCAACTCCACCTTCATAGCTTTGGTACCCAAAGAAGAAGCATCAAACAAACCAGAGAAGTATAGACCAATAGCGCTATGCAATGTAATATATAAGCTCATCTCAAAGGTCATCGCAAACCGGCTTAAACCGCTCCTTCCCCTGCTCATCTCTCCAGAACAGACGGGATATGTAGAGGGCCGGCAGATCATGGATGGAATAATTCTATCAAATGAAGTAATTCACTCATTAAAGATTCTCAAAAAACCAGGTATGCTTCTAAAACTAGACCTTTCTAAAGCGTTTGATAAGCTTAGTTGGAATTACATTCACAAAATCCTCTTGGCTTTTGGCTTTAACGCAATCTGGACCAGATGGATCATGAACCTAATCACATCTCCCAGCTTCTCCGTTTTGCTGAATGGTTCTCCCTCATCTCCTTTTCGTCCCTCGCGTGGCATCAGGCAAGGGGATCCACTCTCACCCTTTCTTTTTGTTTTGATGGCCGAAGGGCTCAGCAGGCTTCTCAAATCTGCAGTTTCCTCCCAAGCTCTTAAAGGTATCTCCCTCCATGGCCTCAATCCTCAAATCCATCAGCAATTCGTTGATGATGCTATGCTTTTCGGTCATCCTTCCTCAAGAGAAGCCTCTGTTTTCAAATCTTTACTCTCCATCTTCTCCGATGCCTCTGGCACTTCCATTAACGCTGCTAAATCTCAGCTCTTTTTCTTCAACACCCCCCCCACCACGCAAAGGAATATTGCTAGAATACTGGGATTCACCATATCCCACTTGCCTTCTAAATACCTGGGAGCTCCCCTTTCGGACTCAGCCATCAAGCATGCTTCCTGGAGGTCTCTCCTTGATAAACTAGAATCAAAGCTCTCATCTTGGACCTTCCGGGCTCTAAACATGGCAGGCAGACTCGTCCTAATCAAATCAGTATTACAAGCAATGCCACTATATCTTTTTTCTATCTTGGCAGCTCCAAAATGGGTCCTGAAAGCCATACGCAATCTCCAACGCAACTTCCTATGGGGCTCCACTGGCCTGAATCGGAAATGGGCTCTCGTTAACTGGAAAGAAGTTTGCAAAACCAAATCAGAAGGAGGACTAGGATTACGGGATCCGCTTCAAAGAAACAACACAATGGGAGCTCGAACATGGTGGAACTGGGTCTCCAAGCCAAATTCACCATGGGCTCGATTGTGGCAAGAAAAATATGCTACAGGCAGTCAATGGAGCGATCTTATAAGAATCAACTCCACAACTCAGGGATCACTCATTTGGAATACCGCAAAAATTCACAGCAACTTCATTCAAGAACACAGCTTCTGGGAAATTCACTCAGGCACGACTGCAAGATTTTGGGAGGACTCATGGCAGCAACTCCCCAAACTCGCAGATTTATTTCAAAAGCCTCTTTGGCAAACTCATATGCAGCAAGAGAGCCTCACCCATGTTCACCAATTCTGGCAACAATCCACGCATCATGACTTCCAAACATGGAAACCAGCGTGCCTCTGGCAAATAGACTGGCAGGGAGAACAGTATTCTGATATTGATCAGGAACTCACAAACCGGAAAATCCGCCACTCCAACCAGCCGGACAAACTCAGATGGGGCTACACACCCAAAGGAACATTTACCACAAAAGAAGCCCACCAATTACGCTACTCGGATCTCCAGGCGGACAAAGATCAAATTTGGGGACAAGTTTGGCTACCGGGGCTATGGCCCAAGATCTCAACCTTCTTATGGCTTCTAAGTAAAAAACGCATTCTCACATGGGATAATCTGATAAAAAGAGGATTCGTCGGGCCATCTAGATGCCCAAATTGCAATCTCACCTCTGAAACTATCAGTCACTTAATGGAAACATGCCCACTAGCAAAGCAACTCTGGGAGAAAGTTGAGAAATGCAATATGAGAATAAACCAAAGATTGGAGGATGTAACGGAAAACATCAGGAACTGGACCAAGAAGCCGTTCAAAAGCCTGATTCTCAATTCCCTGTGGAGTATTATACCAGGATTCCTGTACTGGACCCTCTGGAAAGAGCGAAACCATAGAATCTTCAACAACACCTACAGGTCTATAGATGCTCTGTGGCTCATCTTCAAAAAAAAACATACAGGAAACCTTGGCCATAAGAACCTGGCATGACACAGACATGCCAGAATCTCAGCAGGAGCGCAATATCTTGAAAGAATGGAATCTAGATCTCACCGCCTTAACCAAGGTTATCGCCAGTCCCACAATCAGATCCACCTCCCAATCATCCTGGTCCCCACCAGCATCCAACTCATTCAAGCTGAACTTCGATGGGGCGGCCAAAGGTAATCCTGGACCTGCAGGATTTGGGGGAATCTTCAGAAGCCACACAGGAGCAATAGTGCACATATATTATGGATCAATAGGCAAAGATACCAACAATGCAGCAGAACTGGAAGGACTCTGGAAAGGAATTTGTATAGCTGAACAAAAACACTTCTTCCCTCTTGAAGTTGAAGGAGACTCTCTTATTCTTATAGCCGCGGCTAAAAGAATACAGGCTGGGGCCACGGCAGTCAAGATCGCAACAAGTTGGAGACTGCTCAGCAGAATGGAATCCCTGGAGGAAAAGCTCAAAAATCCCCAAAGCATAACCTTCCATCATGTAAGAAGAACAGCAAACCAGGTAGCAGACAGAATGGAAAATCAAGGCATATCTCAGTCACCACCATACTTCTCCGGCTCACTGGATATGGTAGATGATGATCAACTCAAAAAGGACTGCATCTCTTTGGTGCAAAAAGATCTCTCTCTCCCGGATGCGGGTGCTCTCCACGCGTAGAAGACCAGTGGCTCGTCACATGGGCAAGTGTCAGCCCGGACGAGCCAAGCAGTACCTGGCCGTTGGTTTCATTAAGACGCCAGAAGGTGAACTCAAGCGAGGTTTGATGCAAGTCTTGTCTGCTTTCATTGTTTACCTGCAACTTGGAGTGATGGCGCTTCATAAGCTCGATACCCCTGCCGCTTTCTGGTATTCCCTCGAAGTGTCGAGGAAAACGCTGGCAGAGAAGGAACATTCTCTGGTTCTGTGGCGGATTTCTCAGAGGAATTCCTGCTTGGTTGTAAATTGGACAATGCAGCGTGAACGGCTCAGAATGAGTAGCCGCCGAGGAAGTTCACGGGGTCGTGCCTCAACTCACCGGCCCGCCATCTCGCCCTCCTCCTCAGTGGAAGCAACCTCCGACCAGAACCGGAGCCAAGGCAGACCAGCAAGCCGTGGCAATGTGCATGGGCGGGGAGAAATAATGGACTACGGCCATGCAGAGCATCCTACAGTCAGATACAGAATTCCTTGCACTATGGCGAATACTACTCTCATCGTTTCTGTTTCTGTTGAACATTGTAGCAATTTCAGAGGACAGTTGGAAGACACGCATGGTAACCCTCCTCAAGTTCAAAGGACGGCACCCATAGTAGATATGCAAGTGCCAGTGGTTGATATGCAGTGCCCTACAAGAGAAAGCATCCCCCCAGCTACTCAGGCTGCCTGTGTAGGCCCCAGTGAACCGGCTCAGAGGACTCTGCTCTCCGACTCGGAAGAATTTCAGAAATTCAAATGCAAAGTGGAGGATGAGCCATACACCACAGACGATGAATAACTCCGCTAACAGTTCGCTCTTCGCTGCTTGGCAAGGAAAGCTTCTCTCTGTGTCTGTTCGTCTTTTCTGTTCTCTGTGTCTGTTCGTCTTTATGCTGGTCCATATGTTCTCTGTGTCAGAAATATGCAAAGTCAAGGGTCGCAATGTTAGTAATGTTCGTCATACAATCCAATTTTTGTACCTGTTCCACTCTGGATATGTCCAAATATGAGAAAATGCCAATCTCTCTCTGGAGACGCAGGGCCACGGCCCTGTTGTAAAACTGCTGTAATTTTTGACTTTTTGTAATATAATAGCATAGCCTGACTTAGAAAAAAAAAAAAATATCATATTAATCACCTTGGTCCTAGGGCATATTTATTTACAGTATAATGATTTCATGGAAATATTTTAGTTATGTATTATCACTACGGATGGGAGCATACACAATAGAATAAAAGAAGAAAAATGGAAATATAATGAATAGAGGGAATGCGTTAAATTTTGGAAAATATCACAAGTAATTAAGTATCTCCACTAAGGAGCATTACTAATCCAAATTCACACCTTGTTACATAATAAAAATAAGGGTTAAGGACATTCATCATGGCTACTTGTAAAGAAAAAAAAAAAATTAGTGGCTCCAGTTTTGGACAATTGACCAGTCCTAGCTTCATTCTATTAGGGCCTTCCCAAAGATCTCTAGGAAACAACCAACTACTCCTACAAGCTATAACATTGATCCATAGACATCTATAATCATTAATTCCCTTCAAATTGTTGGGTATGTGTTATATTATTTATACCAATAGCCTCATTCATAGGTCATATATGTTAGGGGCAATGAGATCATACACAATTGAGATGCAACAAAAAATATTATCTGTCAAGATGCTAAAAAATCAGTTGGAAATGGTAAAATCTTATGGTAAGTATAAGTCATCACTCTCCAAAAAGTTAATATCCATTTACACACATAAAGATAAATTTATCCACACAAAGGAACAAGTTCATGTAGCATAACTTCAAATTTCCACCAAGTTGGTTTTGGATAACTTTAATGATGTCACTTGAGCGTAGTTGACTGGTTTTCTTCCAAAAATAAAGAAACATGGGTTGGAATTATATAATTAGTCATTGTTTTTCATGATGAATGTTTTCTTTTTAGACCTATTGTTTTCTTATCTAAAACTCCACTAAGGAAAACTCAAATAATGCACATGTAGGAAAACAAAAATCGAGAAAATGAAAGTTGACAACTCAGCTAATGTGGCAACTAATTCGTCCAATACCTATTGCAATTGTTCATGGAAAAGAAAGTGTGGAATATGAGAATGCAACATATACTCTTTCTAAAACAACCTTGTGAGATAAATGCAAGTTATCTTCCACGTCCAATAAAGATATGGGAAAGAAAGATGAAAAATGAAAACTTGTATGTATCTAGTTGGATTCACTTAGAACAATCAATCAACTGTATTGCAATTAGGATTTTTTAGTTCTACCTGTAGTTTTATATCCACTCTATGCTTTTGTAATATTGACCATCTATATTAAGATTCTTTTTCTATCTTAAATATGAAAATTTTCCTTTTAACATGAAGTCTTCTAAGAAATATTGTACACAATTTTTTACTTGCTTGAATTATCTATCACATGGTCAAACTATATTCCTTTAGTACAAGAAGCATTTTATGAAAATCAATGAAATTCACAACTTCATTTGGCAAGGCCTTTGGGAAGCTTCAGAAACCTAAAAATTGAATGTGAATTCTGTTTTGAGGATAACATAAAGCTTTAAGGATAGAGCAAAGAATTCGGAAGATGAGTTCTCTAGGTAGTATTTATCTTTGAATAAGACCACTATTTGCAATGGATTGTCAATATACTTTATAGTTTTTTATCAAGCTTCAACGAAAAACTTATCCTTTTTTGATTGATTATTAATTGATGTATTTGTTATTTCTACTTGTTGCTCTTTCTTGAAGTTTTTGTGCTAACTAGTTTGAACTAATTAAAGATCAAACATTGGTGGTATTGTTGTAATATGTTAAATTCTTGTTTGTATTGAATCAAGTATTTGTTGTAAAATATCAATCGATGTGTTATATCTTGGAAATTACAAGTATGGTAAATATGGGAAAACTATTGGTGCTTTGCATGTAAATCTGCAAAACAGATCAAAACTACTCTTATTTTATCTTTTCATTATAATGATCACTGATGTTTTGAGTTTGAGTGATTGAGGATGGCCACAAGTGTTACCTCAAATTGGAAGTTTGGTGTCAGAATTCAGTGTGGATTTTCCATTCAAGAATAATATATTAATTGGAATCTAAAATTTACATTCCAAAATAATCCTATTTGGGGGATTACTAGTGGTGATTGCTACATATTTTCGATGTTGTAAATTTTCTCCAAATCACAGCTTATATATTGTACCACAGATGAGTACCACAATGGGAATGGAATTGTCTTTGAAATTTATCCACTTATATTGTAGTGATCCATAAATATAAGAAAAACATTAGTAATTTGATATAGACTCTCTGGCTTATTCATATGTCATAATGGACCCAAATAGTAGTTCTTATCTGAAGAAATGATCATCAAACTTAGGCATTCTTGACATCATCGACCTCTAACCTTGGACTTATTCACTTAGTCTTCTACATTATCCAGTTATATACATGTATACAAGGCTATCCTATTATTGTATCATTTATACTCCATTTCATTTTATTCTAGATTTAGCTTTGGCTTTTTCTAGGAGTTTTGTTTGCACTCCCACACTGTATAAGTAATCTACAACTTGAGCTTTTTAGAATGTAACTTAGTTGGCATGATTGTGCCTAGCATTACTTGAAGGTTGAATACTAAGTTTATTAAGATGCTATTTTCTATGGTGATGTTTTATTTTCTTTGTTTCTACAAGTCATCTAGCCACATAATGGACATTATTACCCAACTGAAGAAAACTTGTCCGAGTTTCTTGCTTTTATGGTGAAAAATAGCATTGGCAATATTGGTGATGTTAAGGTATATATCATATAAATCCTTTATCATTTTCTTTATTTTATATTGTAGTGTTCATTGTCATTCATGTCTTATACTCTGCATTGTATCTTCTTTATTTTTCAGAAAAGGAACTCAGTATTGATGCTAAGAAGCAGGAATTAAAGAAAGAGGAGGACAATAATACTAGAGAGACAAAATGCAAGTTAAAGAGAGGGAGAAGAGAAATGGTCTAGTGGTACTTGTAGAGCCAATATCCCACATAAGACTTACACATAGACTAATGGTCGAGTCCTCATAGTTCGTTAATTCACCTGCAATGCCTTGACAACACAATGATAATGTTTTGAAGTGATGAAACAATATTTCATGTGTAAATTTTACTCCAACCAATATTAAGTTGGAAACTCATATTGTAATACTTGACATTTTATATAATATAATTTTAGTTGTTGAAATTATTTATAGTTTCACTTGATATTATTTAGTATTATAATTAACATTTGTAACTTTGTGTTTTCATATTAGATGAACATGTACATTGTATGGCATTTTTTTAAACTTTATTTTCAAAATCATACTAATTAATTTATGTTGATTAATAATGAATGAATAAAATCAATCTAAAACTACTAAATTAGTAGTTTATGTTGATTAATTATGATCACAAATAAAATGAATATATGACTAAATTAGTTGCTTGTAATGGTTGTTAATGAAATTAAATGAAATGACTATAAACTACTAAAGTATTCATTTATATAATGAATATGAAACTACCAAAAAAAGATAAATGACTACTGCAAACAATAAATTTGTGATTACAAATTACGACTAAATTTTGCATTTATATGACTATTAGTAGCTAATTTACAGTATCTTATAACATAACTAAAATTTAGTCATATTTCTTTGGTTATTAATTGGTTTAAAACAATGACTAGAAATTGCATATATATGACTATTAGTAGCTAATTTATAGTATCTTATAACACGACCAACATTTTGGTCATATTTCTTTAGTCATTAATTGGTTTTCTCAAGCAATCATTTAGTAATATATTTTGTTGTATATTTGGTCATTAATTGTGGCAATTAATGACTAAATCAATGACTAAATTAATGACCAAATTTATGACTAAATATACTACTAGATAATAAAATTGAGACAACCAATTAATGACTAAGCTAAAAACGACTAAAGGTTGGTCACGTTATAAGATATTGTAAATTAGCTATTATTGGTCACCGACCAAAAAATAGTCATTTATATGTAAATTTTAGTCATTTTTTAGTAACTAATTAGCCATTTTGTACTAGTGAAGATAGTTAAGAGATCACTTTGGATAAGGACTTCTAGAAGCACTGGGATAGTAGAAATGGAATTAACTAGGAGGAAAATGAAGCACTTTAGTGGGCGCTCCAAAATATATGAAGGCAACTGAAAATGATTTTATACTCCCTCCACACATTTTAAAATAGAAACCATTCAATTGCATCTCATTTATTTTCCACCTTTCTGTAATATGTAATTCTTTGAGCAAGAATAGAGAATTCATAAATATTGTCATGAAAGAGGACTCTTCATAATCCTAATAATTTGGGCTCTAACAAATAAACAATTTCATGTAGTGAATAAATCTTACATGGTATTTTTAGTGATTAAAATGACAATTTTATTCTTAATCTCATTACAACAAAAGTAAATTCAACCCTAACTAGTTGGGATCTAACAAATCAAGAATTTCATGTAGTAAAGTAAACTTACATGGTAGATCCCAATTATTTGCAATGACAAATTTATTCTTGATCTTATTACAACATAGATAAATTCAAGAGTACATACATATTTCCTTATCTGAGACAAACTTTGAACACATTCTGAGATTTCATAGAAACAAAATGATATGATTTACCTGTAGGATATGAGAAAGCTATCTACATCTATCACCTGTCACTAGACAATAGTGCTATTGAGACACCATCTCATGGCATTGGAATCATGTAGATAGATAGTTTTATAGAGATACCTTGCAACACCTATTCAACACTACCTTCAAGCTTCAAATTCATCAATTAATTTACTTTAGTAACAAATTATAGCAAGATTTCACTAAATTTAACCCCACAAAAGCCATTTATGATAGTTTTCGTTGCCTTCTTTGGATTTATCGCCCTCTGGAAATAGAATAACTGATATTCCATAATTTTTGAGATACTTTCTTCATGTTCAACATGGGCTATTGGGTTCTTCACATGGAAAAGGTTGCAAATATTAGATGTATAATGGAAACAAGCATGTAATTCAAGGTTTCTCCTAAAGTCTCTTGGGTGAATTATAAAACAACATCTACTTAAAACATGATATATGGTAGTAAAAAAAACCTACCCAAGATCCCATTTAATAATTCAAAATGTTGCAAATAGGAGATGTCTTAAACAATATCAACTATTTAATTTCATAATCACACTAAAATAGACAAATCTTTAAAATGTGTGAAAAAAATGGAGTTGGAATATTAGAGTTATGTGAGGGTACATATAGCTATCTAAAATGTAACTTATATCTAAAACACGTAAATGTAACTTCTATATAAAAAAATGGAGTTCGAATATTATAGTTACGTGGAATGTAACTTCTATATAACATTCTAAATATCCTTTTACAGTCATTTAAGAGACTAACATTTTTTATCTTCGGTTAATAACTCCATTTTTAAAGATACTCCATTTTTAAAAGATACTCCATTTTTAATGATACTCCATTTCACACATTTTAAAGATTTGTCTATTTTATTGTGTTTTTTACGCCGTGTCACAAATTTATTGATATTTTATGATTCTTAGTTTCGATTTCCATGCTAGGACTGGATTCATCATCCCTGCTAGGATTTTTAATTGTGCACACATCATATTTATCACTTATAATTGTGTCAAAAACAGAGAGTATGAACAATGACATGTAGTGACATGTGGGTGTCTATTTTACTCAATGATATGCTTGATTTTTTAACCCATTCCAAGCCTACCAATGAAATTAAGAGATACAAGGACACAAGAAGGAATATCAATAAATGAAATTAGAGAGTTTAGAATCCAACTCAAATTGTACCTTAATATAACGATAAGTATTTGAAGCTTCCTCATCACTGATGAGCATCGAATCACAATGTGAAAAATTCCTTGCATTATGAGAATTTGGTTGCACCTGCACTAATCCCTTGTAGTAGTTCCTTGACTTGCCTATAGATATAATTTTAGAAACAATCGTACTCCTGCAATTCTTCCCTATATGGATCATCTCTCTAGGCCACCAAAGAGGTTGTGCAGGTCACAGAGAGAAAATTCTTTTGGGTACTGATGGAGGCGAGCATTCACATGGCCATCAACTAGAAACCATGGTTTTCACCAACCGTGTTTGAGCAACTTTCGAGGTACGTGGAGTTCAAAGCGGACTTCCACCATGTCTACATCCGGGCATGAAAGGACCCCGAGCAGAAATGGTTCGACCTACCATACCTTGCTACGGATGACGTTATTGAAGAGGTCATCAAGCGTTGGCCAACAGAGTGGAATTCTCCTTCTAACCTGGCTGCAGGGACTAGCAAGTCCATGGAGAAGAATAAAAAGGAAGCAGCCAAATAGAAGGTTTAATAGTTGGTTGAGAAGAGGAAGAAAGAGGCCAAGGAGAAGGCCCGAGTAGAAGCGGAGCATGCCGCGAGGCAGAGCAGGAAGAGCATGGCTCTGAAAGAAGTTATAAGTCTCTGTCGCCCCAAACAGAGGAGGAAGCACAGTCAGAGCAGGGCGGTGGTGAGCAGCATGAAAGCACTCCCTTCTGAATAAAGTGATACAGGGAGCAAGAAAAGGAATGACCGCGAAAGAAGATGAAAGCCACCAAGTTGTCGCTAGATCCAATTACTTTGATGAATGGTGACTTGGATGAAATTGGAGACAAGGTGCAGGATACAATAGCATAACTGTTGCAAAATTTTGAGCAGCAACAAAAGCAGGAACTGAGCAACATCCAAATGACTCTGTGCAAGGTGCAAATCCAAACGACTAGACTCTAGGTAGGTGCAGGACAGAGCAGCGCAACATCAACCAGTTTGGCACCAAGGACCACTCAAGTAGTAGAGTTGGTTTTTTCATTGGATCTTCAGGCAGTCGCGCTACCTGATGGAGCTTTGAGCACAGAGACGACCGCTAACAAGGCTATTTTCAGCACTTTGAAGAATATTGGCCTCAACCTGGCCACACTCCCCAATGAGTTGCTTCACACACTAGAGGCAGGTATAATAGCATAGGTTAAGGCCCAGGAGTAGCGCGCGCTGAGCCTAATCAGTGAGTACAAAGTAAACAATGAATAGATTTTTGTGGAAAAATCAGCAGTGTTAGAGGCCCAGAAGAAAGTTCAGGTGCAGAACGACCAACTTGTAGTTGTGGTCATTGAGGCATGAAGAACAGTCCCTGAACTGCATATCCGAAGGAAGCGTCATTGGAGGCGAAGATCAAGAAGTTGGTTGCACGTGTGCGCGACAAGAAGACAGAAGTGGCCAAGGTTCAGTTTGAACTGAACATGAAAATCATGGAGTTAGAGTTGAAGTCACAGCCTTCAACACCACCAAAGGTCAGAGAACAACGCGAATCCATTGTAAAGGATGGAGTCGCAGCAGTGGATGTTGCGGTGGTGGATTGCACCACGCTCTTCGAGCAATCCATGGAGGTAGTCACAGCTCTCCAAGAAGATCCTAACCTGCAGAGGTTAAACACAGAGGCCCATGAATTGCAGTAGCGGTATGATGAAGCAAGAGAGACTATGTGCATCGTCACTATAGCACAATGATTGGCCAAGTTGCATGAGGAAAAACAATTGCTTGAACAGGTGGAAGCAACACAGAGGAAAGAGGCAGTCCTCAAGGCCAGATTGGGGCCTTGGCTAGATGAGGCCTACGTTATCTCCACCATCATTGAGGAGAAGTTGGAAATCCTACAAAGAACGTAGCAGAAGATCAAGGACGACAGTGCAGGGCCAGCAGTAGAGCAATTGGTGGATCAGATCAAATAGGCAACCACGCAGAGCGCGGCTAAGATAGCAGTGGCACAAGTAGAGTTGGGAGGTCTCTACAGTAAGATATCCATGCCAACAGAGTGACTTGAGGGTGAGTCACGATATTTGTGTTGGGGACCTGTTGGGACAAGGTCAATTTTGGGGCAAAAGCCCATGTTTTGGGGAAAAAATTCCAAGTTTTGTTGTAAAGAATGTAAAGTCTCCGCAAGTTGTGGTCGCAGAGCACATAGATAGTAAAGTGTCATAAAGGGTGTTACCCTTATTTTATGTAAGTTGTGTCAGCTTGTATAGACCTACCCATGGTCCGCGGACCATGGGACTATATAAGTAAGAGAGCCTTAGAGAGTCTAAGGGAAGAAAGCGATGATGAAGATGAATGTAATGGGTCAGTAGGCAGACAAGCGAAGAAGTCTTAGAGTAGAAGAGAGGCTCTACAGCTATGTGTGCAGAGGCCTAGAGTAGAGTCCATAGCTGAGTGCGTGGACCCCTGCAGCTGAGTGTGCAGGGAAGTCTTGAGTTTGTAAGCAGAACTGAAGTATTAATAAAGAGATTATTCCAGAAATTCTTGTGTTTATCTATTTCCTTCTGTTATGAATGAATGCACTATTGTGTTATGATGAATGATGGTTTTATGAATTAATACTGTATTGATGTGTGATCTTAGATGATTTATATTGTCATATGAACGCAACTAATAGTAACTATTTACACGAAAAATATCTTGTTGCATGTTAAATTTATCTAATGATTAAACTAATATGGGTAAATACGGGATTAAGGGTAATCACAGAGGCGCATAAGTGGTTGATTCAATTATTTAGGGTTCGCGAAAGACAGTCGTGAACGTTCATGGAGGTATAGAACTTTATTAAGGGAATTTATATCGATAAGCCCTAAAGGTTTATCGATCTGCACAAAGGCGGGTTTAGGACATAAAATGAAATTACGCTAATCTTTGGGTGTGGAAACTTGGTTGCAGCATCCCCCCATACTACTTCGAGTGAGACTTTAGTCCACGCACCACGGATTGATGCCGAAAGGGCCAGTAGTGTAGGGATTTGTTTGGCAAAACTAACTCTGAACCTGGGTCAGGGCCCACTAAGCCAACATCTCCCCCTATTGATAGTTATTTTTCAAGGCAATAGAATAGAACTCTCCAATTTCATCAGCGCCTTTCAAAACAATGCTTGAGTATTTCCAGGTGATATTCGAACCAATCTCTACTCGGGTCCATGAAATCCTGGATTTCTCTCCATCGCACAAACCTATTTTTGTAATAAAATTATCAATCCCATGTCTGCATTCCTCGTCCCCAACATACCAATTCTTTAAAGTGGAATACTTTATCATTGCTCCCTCATTGCAATAGAGATCCACTACTGTGGCATGGAGATGATTGGTGTCATAAAATGGTGCAGTGCATCCTTCAATATATGTCACAAAACTCCTCTCACCTCATAGAACTCCTCTCATCTACAACAATAAGATTCCTCTCAAACTACCTGGTCTCCATCTCATTCATCCTAAAATAAGTGGATATTTCCATGGGTGACAAAGTGTACTTATGGATTTAATAGAAAAATCTATCACTAAAAAAAAATACAATGCAGCATAATATTTATCAGCAGGAGTAACAACCCTGCCAAGCTACTTCCTAACTAGAACAAGATACTCCTGAATTACCTATTATAACGAACAAAAGATAACCTCAATTGCCGATAGAGTCTACCTATGCATGGTAGCAATGAAAACACTGTCAAAAACAACATCTACAACAATGTTGGTCAATCTCTTCTTCTAGTCAAGGGCATGCCAAACTTTTGAAAAGTATCAAGAAGGTCAGGGTCCACCTCATCCAAGCTCCTCTTCTTCTTCTACTCTCTCTATTTAGGTTCAAAAAAATAGTAAAGGTCTTGGAAATTGATGGGTGGGTAAAAGTTAAGAAACCATTTGGGTTCTTCCATTTTTAATCATTATCTGTAAGAATTGAGTATAAATTGCAAAATCCATTCAAGTTCCTTCTTTTTAGCTAAAATTAACCTAAGCTTTGGAGAGTTGTAAGGTTTAATGGATCTAAGTATATTCTACTTAAAATATAGTAACATGGTTTAAAATTGTAAGCATTGAGATCAAAATCTAAGGATGAAACAGAAAATATTTTATGTTCATGATTACAAGAAATTTTAATTTCATGTAACATTGTTTGAGGAAGGTCCAATATTTTCATCCTACCAAAAAACTTTCTTGCACCACTCGAGCCATTTGAATTTGGGCATGGTAAATTCCATTACACAAACAATCAACCACTAAAAAAAAGGTGAAAATAAAAAATAAAATTTCATGCCTTTTGACCCTAGAAAAGTTAGGGAGGAGCGAACTGATATGTACAACAAGGACATGCAAAATGATTACTTGTCCATTGTCTTTTGATGAATTGTTGGCCGCAATCAAGATGTGCATTATCATAATCATTAAACCCTTTGTACAATAAGGACATGCAAAATGCTTACTTGTGCATTGTCTTTTGATGAATTGTTGGCCGCAATCAAAATCTACATTATCATAATCATTAAACCCTCAACTGTAGATGAAATTTATTATTTCTATCATATAAACCCTCGAAATTATTTACCCATAAGAAAAGCAATCATCTTTAGTAAAAAGGAAGAACTCTCCAGAGTCCAAATTCATACCCATATACAATGGCCAAAATCTCCACATGCAATGACCTTGCCCTTCCTCCATCTAATCGTTGATGTTATCCTAAGGTGTTTCCCATGAAAACTGAATCTGGGGTTCAAATCCCCTGAAATCCATAAATCATGTTGATGTTATTCCTTCTTTTGATGTTATTCCTTCTTCTGGAATTTCCACGTAGATATCAACAAGGCAGAGAAAAATGCAGTGCTACAATGTGATGTTGTAATCTATGGATATTTTATTTGAACCCATTGCTAAACTGGAAATGCAAAAGAAAAGAAATATTTATAATAGAAAAAATAAAATTAAAAAAAGAAGAAGTTAAAAATGATATTGGGATGAGTGTAAACATTTAAATATGATCTCAATTAATAATAAAAAGTTAAATTAATAAAAAATAATAAAATTCAATTTGTTATATTTTGATTTTGTTATTAACTTGTGAATAAGTTTTGTTACAATATCATGGGCCAATACCATGGCTTATCACTACTACAAGTCCAAAAACTGTAACTTTGTTGGCATTATGATGCATGTATTGTACTTGATGGCAACCCACTCGTAGAAGAACAACTCACTTATATATGTCTAGATGAATCTACAGAAGAGATATCAGATGTGACAGAATACATGGGATGTAGGACAGCTCAAAGGAATTAGATGACAGTTCTCAGTATGACAAGTTAGCTTTGCCATCAAGTCAAAAGGAGGAGATTGTTGGCATTATGATACATTTGTTGTCCTTGATGGCAAGATGACTGATTACAGTGCAACAGGTCAGTAGGAAAGAATTGATGATCAGACTATAAAGAATGAAGAAAGAAGAGTATATATGCAGGTTCACTATGTACCAAGTCGCATATATACGCAGGTTTGCTATATACCAAGTAGGGTATACACGCAGCTTATAAACGCAGGTTCACTATATACAAAGACGCGTATACACGCAGGATTGCTGATCAAAGGTCGCATATACGTATGCACGCACTTTCATGCACGGAAAAGCGCGTACATGTGGGAAAGCTTATTTTTGGGTCCGTGGCATTTAGACCTATGGTTTTGGTCCTTGGTATTGCATCAGAAGTGTTGAACCCAGGTATTAGGTCCCTAGTATTGGTTTCTCAATGGTTTTGGACCATGGTATTGAGTAAGACCTAAGACTATAAAAGGAGAAGAAGATCATTAGGCAAAGGCAATTGAGAAAGTCTTGAATATCTGATGAAGTATGAGATTCAGTATGTAGGTTATGGGTTCATGATGCTTTGCTTGATCGAGGAATCTCAGTGGTTGATGAAGAACAAGGCCTAAGGGTAGATCGGGATCAAATGGTTTGAATCATCTCTATATGGTTTGATCATGCTTATTCAAGATCTGAATTATTGACGCATGTTTTATTGTATGAATGTTATGATCTGGGTATGACTAATGTCTAGAACAACTGCAAAGTTATGAGTAAGTATTTGCATATATGTACGCGGGTTGGCTTTTGTGAAAGCGCGTATGTACGCTGGTTTGGTTCTGCATAGTAGCGTATACATTATGAGATATGATATTTGAAGTTGCAGTTGGATCTGGTTATTGTTGCAGAGTTCTATTGTCTATTATGTGTTCTGGTGACTGTGTTGTTGACAGGGTTTCAATGATTTATTATTGGGTGATTCAGAGATTGATGATGCTAGTGTTGATTGATTGTGTGCTTCAATGATATTGATGGGTCCAGTATGAAAATTGGATGAAACGTGGCCTTTCAGATTATGGTGTTGTGCTTCAGGAGTATCCAGTCTTAAAATTTATGAAACGTGGTACCTGGAGGATGAAAGAGAAGGTTGTAGCCTTCTGTAGGTTGGCACCTACGTACTAGTACATCGCTAGTACAAGAGCTAAGGGGGTGGAAGCTCCCTTCCAGTAGCAACTAGAAAATGAGTGAAGGTTGGAGCATTTCAGTAGGCCAGCACCTACGTACTAGTAAATGGATCGGCTAGTACAAGAGCTAAGGGGGTTGTAGCTCCCTTCTAGGAGAGTCTGGAGAACGAGAGAAGGTTGTAGCCTTCTGCAGGTAGAAGCCTGTGTACTGGTATAAGACTGCACCAGTATAGAAATATTGTAAAAAGAAGTTTCTTATTAAAAGAAGATAAAGACGACTTGCAGCAGGTGGTTTTCACGCACATTGGGTTTCCACCTTATATCATGGTGTTCATGTGTGCTTCTTGTGTGTGATGATATGTTCTGTTTTACTGCACCTACTTACTGTTCATATGGTTAATGAAGTTTTGATGCACTAACTAAAGATCAACATTTAATGGATTAACTGAATCATAAGTATTCTGGATATACGCTAGTTGCATTAGACACAGTTGCGTATACACGCGGGTTCACTTAACTGAAGTAGCGTATATGTATCTAAGTATGGAAATGAAAAAGTTTTATTGATTTGCTAATATTGATTCACCCCCCCCCCCTCTCAGTATTATTTCCAACAATTTGTAATCTATGGATATTTTATTTGAACCCATTGCTAAACTGGAAATGAAAAAGAAAAGACATATTTATAATAGAAAAAATAAAATTAAAAAAAGAAGAAGTTAAAAATGATATTGGTATGAGTGTAAACATTTAAATATGGTCTCAATTAATAATAAAAAGTTAAATTAATAAAAAATAATAAAATTCAATCTGTTATATTTTGATTTTGTTATTAACTTGTGAATAAGTTTTGTTGCAATATCATGGGCCAATACCATGGCTTATCACTACTACAAGTCCAAAAACCATAACTTATTTCACAACCAAAATATTTTATAACAATATGACAGGATTCTTAACATGGATATTCACCCCCACATTACAGTAGATATTATTAACTTGTAAAAAATATTCTTTGTTGCAATACCATGGGTCAAATACTACCAAAATATTTTATAACAATATGACAAGATTCTTAACCATGTATATCCACCCCCACATTACAGTAGATATTATTAACTTGTAAAAAATAGCATTTGTTACAATACCATGGGTCAATACCATGGATTATCAATACCACATGCCCAAAAAACATAAATTATTTCACAATCAAAATATTTTATAACCATGGATATTCACCCTCACTTTACCATGGATATTGACTTGTAAATCGCTTTCATTAAAATACCATGGCTTATCAATACCACATGCCAAAAAACCATAACTTTTTTCATAGTAAAAATATTTTAATTTAATTTAATTTTACAACATTTTTTTTAATTTAATCTAAAAGATAAAATGTTACAATTTGAGATATATGTAAACCCTCTATCCTAACCACTACTAAAAATATTCCCATAGAAATTAATTAAGGTTTTAATAAATTTAAGCTAAATTTAAGCTAAGATGGATCTATGTCGGTTCTTGATATATATATATATATATATATATATATAACCGGCATATATCCATCTTAGCTAAGGATCCAAAGGATGAGAACAAACAAATTGACTAATTATAATAGATTAAATATAGTGCATCATTTTTTAAAGTTTTTCATTATTTTATTTTCCTTGACATGATTGATCCAAAATATAGGTTTAATACTTCATATATATATATATATATATATATATATATATAGATATATATATATATATATATATATATATATATATATCGATATATATATATATATATATATATATAGATATATAACCGGCATAGATCCATCTTAGCTAAGGATCCAAAGGATGAGAACAAACAAATTGACTAATTATAATAGATTAAATATAGTGCATCATTTTTTAAAGTTTTTCATTATTTTATTTTCCTTGACATGATTGATCCAAAATATAGGTTTAATACTTCACAACCAATTTAATTTAGATCATTTCTTAAAAACAATACAATTGGATCAAATTTAAGAGAGAGTTGGGGAGGGGGCAGAGAGATGGAGGGAGATAGTGAAAACATTGTAGGGCAGGGAGAGAGAGAAATAGAGAGTGATGGGGGAGAGAGAGAGAGAGAGAGATGGAGTTGGAGTGGGAGAGAGAGGGAGGAAATAAAAAAGACATAAAGAGATAGAGGTGGAGAGAGAGAGGAGTGAGAAGGGAGAGATGGAGAGATGGAGAGAGAGTGAGGGAGAGAGGAGAGGAGGGAAGATAAAGAAGAGGAGAGGATATATATATAGGGAGAGAAGGGGAAGGGAGAGAGATGGAGAAGGATATGGAGGGGGGAGATAGTGATAGAGTTGGACGAGAGAGAGAGAGAGAGAGAGTGAGTGATTTGGGGGGGTGGCGGGAGAGGATAGAGGGAGGTGGGGGATAAAGGATTGAGAGGAAGGAATATAGAGATGAGGAGAGGGAGATGGAATTGGAGGGGGAAGGAGAGGGAGGGAATAAGAAAAACATATAGGGAGAAAGATGGAGAGAGAGGGGGTGAAAAAGGAGTCATGGAGAGAGAGTGAGGGAGAGAGGAGAGCAGGAGGGAATAGAGAGAAGGATATAGATAGAGAGGGAGAGAAGGGGAAGAGAGAGATAGACAGAGAAGGGGAAGAGAGGGAGAGAGAGTGTGTGTATGTTTGTGGGGTGAGATAGAGAGAAGGAATAACAAAGAGACACAAATACAAATATAGATATTATATAATATTATATAACCAACCTAGATCCATATTAACCCTATAACTATCAAGTGTCGAGAGGGATCCAATCTCTCGAGGTGCAAACCTTTCCTCAAGTTTTGCACTAGAAAAAAAGTTTGCACCTCAAGAGATTGGATCCCTCTCGGTGCTTGATAGATCCGGGGGTTAAAATGGATCTAGGTCAGTTAATATGAAATTAAAGTAGTTTTTATTTGATATTATAGTCTTAAAAATTAAAATTTCTCTTCAAATTAATTTCAAATTGGAACTAGATCCAATTAGATTCAATGAATAGATTTTTAAAAAATACATAAAATAAATTTTTTATTAAAAATATATTTTTTAAATTACAAATTATTAGAGATAAATAATGCAAAGTTGGCTCACCTATACACCATGTGAGGATGAAGAAGTGTTTAAGGAAGGATAACCTTTCAACCAATCTTTAACAACCTTTCAATCTCATATCACTTGTAAGTTTAGATTGCTTGACACAATTAACATGACTAACATAAAAAACTTATTCATATTATTGTAGTACTTGTTAGGTAGTTGTATTTTTGTTCTTAGACTAAATTAGTCATTCATGTTAGTCATTTTTAGTTTTATTACTTATTATCTAGTCACACATTTTAACCCGCGACTAAATTAGTGATTTATGTTAGTCATTTTTAGTTTAGTCACTTAAGATTGCTCATTTTTTGTAGTATTCCACTTGGAAAAGTTGTTGTGACTAACATTTTTAGTCACCTAGTCACTAATTTCTCATTTTCTACTAGTGACGGGAAAATGTTGGGCACACTCATAACCATATTGCTTAGATGTTCAGTCATTTTTCAGTCACATTAAGATGGAAGGATGTTAGGAGCTTTCCATAATTAATTGAATATATTAAGAAATCATACATGTCAGAGCCTATTTTTGATGTGTTGGAAGACATTGTTGACATGCGAGGGTTTATTCTGGGATCACATGGTGAGGAGAAATGCATTGAACAACTTAATGACATTAGCTTCCAACATCAATTTCGTATGAAAAAAATTGATGGGAAATGATGATCACCATTATTGCAACAAGGATGTTGCAACTCTTGGGCTACCAGCTTTACGTATCAACCTGGGGTTCGTACAAACTTGCAGGTGATAGTGTTGTATCCACAAGTAAAAATGATGGTCCTGCCTATTGTCACTTTTCAGTTGGCGAGAGACCACTGGGGTTCCAATCCAGACTTCTATGGAGTCAGAAGAAGCTTGATTCTTTGATGGAAGAAGGGAAAATCTACTCTAAGAGAGCTACACTATTGCAGTAATGAAAAAACAACATGTAATGCTAAATCACACCATACTCTAATTAACCATTTAAGCAGCTATGTTAAGCAGAATTGCGAAATCAACACTAAACAAATGCTATTATCTAAGCTGTAGAAGTAAAAAGCATCAAACCATACTAATGTGCAAGAAAAAAACCAAACTAAATATGTTTTCACTTTTTTGGTTTTTTCTAGGCAAAATCAAGTATGCAAACTAATTGTTCTTGTGGATGTGATAGGTGGATGGAAGGTGTTTAAGGATGGCTAGAAGGTTTTATGAAGTGGTTGGATGGTGTGGATGGGTCCTAGGAGGATTTTTGTGACTTCATAGAGGTTTCCCATGAATTCAGCTTCAAAACAGGTTGTTTCAGGAAAACCTACAGGATGTACTAGAAACCTACAGAATGATCTTGTAGGAATCACAGGAAACCTACAGGATGCAGCCGAGAGCTAATTGTGAGGTGTTGGAAGGCTTGGGAAAGGTGTGTGATGAGTGGAATGGGGTGTTAGAAGGTGTAGGAGCACTCAAGAGTCAATATCCAAGATAAAATATGGCTAGATTCACTCAATGTATCTAGGGAAATTTCAATGAAAAATGATGAAAAACTAGTGAGGGTGATGGTGAAACAAGAGATGGCTAAGGTGGATGAGGTGGATGAGGTGGAAGGTGGCTGCTGGTGATGAAGTTTAGGTCTCCTCCTGAAGTACCTACTCTGCATAAAACATGTGTGTATTCTAATAACTATGCAACAAGATACATTTTCATAAACTAGAAAGGCATGAATCAATTGCCTATATTATGAGTGAAGAAAGTTGCTGAAGGGAATAAAAGTATGAGTGAGATATTATTGTATAAATGGAGTTGGAAAAATATGACAATAAAATCTGCCTTGCAACATGAACCAAATACTGAATCAAAGACAACAAACTCCAAAGCTCATACAAGAACTAGAAATCTGTATTTTTCGGGCTACTAAAGGGTTCGTTCCTCAAGTCATGGTCCTAGAGGGAGCAAGTGAGGCCAAGACACATGCTACCAACCTTGTGGTGATCCTTTTTCTCCTTGCTAACCTGCTACTTGAAAGAAGGCACAAATGGAAGCAAACTATCACACAACCAATCTAATCTATATTGTTGTAATGGAAATGCATCTACTAAGCAAATGAACAATTAAGCTATGAATCTATACTAGCATACATGTATAATAAAGAGGAGCCTTGGCTACTAGGGTTGGGCCCTAACCCAAGAGCTTCAGCCCTCTGAGTTAACTCAGTGCTGGCTCAAAACAAAACTCATTCTTATTACCAAAACAATGGATTACATCAAAAATTGTCACAAGTCTTGCAACTCGAAAATAGAGTAGAGTTTTACAATCAAAAATCCGAATCCTACTAAGGTCCTAGGCCTCTCTACTTATACATTTGAAGTCTCCAACGACTTCCTTAAAATAAGGGAGGCTCGACTCCCAAACTCAAGATAAACTGGTGCTTTGTCTTTCACTTGCTCCGCTGCCTTCTAGTCCTCATGATTTGGTTGTTTGCACTCCGAGCTGATGGAGGAATATTCGAATGGAGAGGTAGTAAATGAGAAGGATTTACCTCCTATAATACCTCTCCTTTGTCCCATTCGAGTTTTGACCTTGGTATTTTGCCAAAATTCCTTGTGTTTATCCTTTAATCCTGCATTAAATGCACATTAGACCACAAAGCAAAATATCCAATTCTAACTCATCTCATAAACAAAATATAATCAAAAGTATGCAATAAGTTATGAGAATAGTTGGTTTGACTAAGCTAGGAGGTGAATTAAGGCCCATATAATTACCCAATGATGAGGATCATCAGGAAAACACTAATATGGGGCAAGAAGTATTCAACTACTGCAGAATGGGCGTCGTCATTAGGTTTGGTATTTTTGAAGTTCATTCCATATCGTCCAATATTTGTGTCAAATATATTGTTATTACTATCAGTTGCTGAAGTTCATAATGCACGCAAGCAGGAGAGAGATATTAATTACTCTGATTACCTAGAAGAAATTAAAAAATGTATTAGATATACATATGAGTACTTTGATATTGTTGATTCTGTTTGGTGCGAGTCTTTTTTTAATAATCAAAGTGATATCATTTCAAGAACAACAAATGATGATATACCTTTTAAAACTCCATTTATTTGACCACAAAATGTGTCAAATGAACATGAGGAAAGAAACATTGTTGAACAACAACAATCTCAAGGTATTATTGGTTCTTCACAGGTAGAGGAAAGAGAAATGTATATTGGTTCCAAAAGATCTCGTGCACAATGTGAAGCCATGGAACACCTTTACATGGGTTTAATATAGGATATTAAGGAGGGTTGCATAATCGTAGTGCTAACAAATGAAGATGCCAATGGTTATCCATTATGGGTTGCTAAGGTTATAAAGGTCATTACAGAAAATAAAGACATTGCAGGTGTTGAAGTACATTGTAATGCCACAAATATACACCCATTCAATGGTGTGTACAAACCAGAGATGGTAGTTGATTAAAATTGGAGGATGCTGACATACTTGTTTATGAATTCAATTTAAGAAAGAGAGGAACTCTTCACTTCAGGACGATAAATATTCTGAAGAGGTTGTTACCAGAAGAAACAATGTTGATATGGGAGTTTGTTGAACCTGGTTGTAGATCTAGAAGAATTTTGAAACCTAAAATGGTGGGTATGCATGTGGACTTGGATGGGGCACTAGTTGATGAAAGAGAAGAATATGGAACATCTTCATTTGCATCTAGTCATTCATCTGAAGATGTGAATTTTGATGGTGTGCAAGAAGATATGAGTGATTTTGAATAATTGTCTAAGACAATTTATATAACTGATGTTTGCATCGTATCTTGAAATAAAAATTTTGATTTCCATATGATGTTAAATGAAGTTATGAGTCATTTTTATGTTTATTGGATTATATGTTTTAATTATGATGAGCTTTATTGTTTAGAATATCCACAATGCAACAATAACTTAGAGATATAATTTATGTTTCATTCAATCTACAAGTATTGACATTTTGAATAATTTAGTCATGTAATTTGTTCATAATGTCATGGTTTAAATGTGTTGAAAACTTAGAGTTTTTTAATTCTATGGTTGAAAATTTTCCAATTTTTTTTTTTTTACCATCTTTAATGTTATGGCTAAAAAGAATTAGAATTTTAGTGATCTTTAGTGTCATGTTATTATATGTTTAACGACATGGATGAAAACTGATGGAATTTTAATGTGTTTCGGATCCCATTATTTTATCTTTATCGTCATTACTAAAAAATGTTGAAATTATACCTGGGAAAGAAAAATGTTATTCTACCAAAAACATTAGTGTGTTTTTTTCATTTATTTTGCACCAAAAGAATTGGTTTTATTTCCATTTTTTAAATATGTTGAAAATTAACCCTAAAAAAAATAAAGCATCGTTCCAGAATACACACTTTTCATTTTTTGGATTGTTTTTCATGTTTTTTTGGGGTTTTTTTTGTTAGAGTTCCCATTTTGAGTTTATAATTCCTATTTCAACGTTTACGTTGTTGGAACAATTATTGCTATTTTTTTGAAATGCGCGTGTGGAAAGTTAAAGATATAAAAAAGAGAAATGGTTGTCATGAATATGCTAGTGAATTATGATATCATAAAAGTCTCATTATGGATATAATAGCTATGATGAATAGCCATGTAGTACTATTTTTATCACAATTGTATTTTTTACTATTTAAAACTAATTACTTTAAGCGAATTATGAGACTGTTTACCAAGTTTGTGGAAAATTACGATATGATGGCTATTTTTTTTATCATAATGAAAATAAATATTCAATAATAGTTTTTGGTTGTTATAAATTGGTTTCATATTTGATGTTTATTTCTATCATAGCTATGGTAATTGACATTTGAATCTTGATAGAATTCTTGTTACTATAATTGTTTTCATTATTGTTAAAGACATTTCAGACACAAACAATGATCACTCTATTCTAAGACTAAATCTATTTACCATTTCTCTGCAATGTTGTTAAATGATGTTTTTTCAAAAAAATTCAACGATATTATTTATGTTATTCATTAATATTAAATACTTTTCAAGCACAAATGATGATCACTCTGTTCTAATTCTGAATATGTTCACCAATTTTTTGAAGTGCTCTAAAATAATGTTTTTTTGCAAAAAAATTTGAGGATATGATTTTTGTTGTTACATGTATACATTTTTTAGTTTTGCATAGACTTTAGCTAATACAATTAATCATTTATACTTATTCAGTATCCGATGCACACATAGACCAAACTTTTCATGACACAAATTGCTACTTAATTGACTCATTTGTAGTATGGTTCACATATTTGTTTTATCACACAACACTTCTTCCTCACACGGATTGAAAACACAATTTATTTAATATTGGATAATACGAGTTCAATTGACAAATTTGAAATCATTAATGCACTTAGTATTCGGTAAACATGGATAACAAAGTTCAATTTTAGTTTGAATATTTCCATGCAGCTTTGGCCAATCATTGAAAATTTCTTTGTTCTCTTATTTGTTAACCATACAAGATGAACATTAACAAATTGCTTTCACAACCAATGGGCCTACATATAATGCATCAAAGGCCATAAGGCATCTAAGTTATAAATTGACATCTAAGATCTGAAAGCACATTTAACTACTATTGATTTTAATAGTATTCATTAACTAGTGATCCTCATCAATTTGGCTAGTACTGATTTGCCAAACCTTTAATCAAAAAAGACTATTATGAATATGGTTACTTTAAATCCTATCTATTTTACTTAAATTCCAATTTGAGATATTTCAATTGATACAATTACATTTTAGGATTGATCCATTTCGCATGCTTTATAAATCGATATCAAGATACTATTTTATCAATATCTTAAATCAAATTCTATTTTGATTAACTAAATTTCTCTTGCAATAAATATAAGTCTATTTGGCATCTATTTAGTGAACCAACACGTATTCAGGACATTTACTATGTAAATGTTTTTTTTCTATCAGCCAATTATGCATTAGTGATTTCACATTTGTCAAACTCGTATTATCCAATATTAAATGAACTTTGTTTACTCAATTAAGTAACAATTTATGAATTAGTATGGTTTCTACTATTTTACGTTAAGCTAAAAAATAGCATTTCAAAACTAATATAACCTTCTTCTGCACAAGGAAGCTCTGCTATCAAAAAGCATAAGTTTGAAAATAAAAATTGCAAAATTTTACTATTCTAAATGGTGTAGACATTAACAATTCTAAAATTGGATATTGCAACTATAATTAACATTGCAAATGGCATGAGTTTATTGAAGTCTGCAAATGTGGCATATGCAGATCTCTTTATGTTTATCTATTCATTCATGCATTTCAACATTACTTTCAATTGACCAAAAGAATCAAATAAGATGGAAAAGGAAAAGCTTGAAAAATTGATAATGTTGGAAGCATTTTTAAATGAAACAAAGTATAAGTATATGTCGAAAAAACGGAAAGATTATAGTATCAATAATAGCTTAACACAACTTTCAGGATTTAGAAAACTTTCAGGATCATTACATTTCTAAAAACCATTAATCTACAAACATCACTAGAAATCTAACACTAACTAGTACTTCGCAAGTTGCAACTCAAGAGAAATTAACATCCATCTCTATGTTTCACCTTCATATAGGCACAACATAATAGAAATGAGTCTCAAAGTATTTACTCAAGAAATAGCCTGGTGTTGTAGCGGCTACAACCACCCTCAAAAATTTTTCCTTAGCCTCTTTTTGGAGCCTCCCTACCAACCATCCTCAACAACATGTCTTGCATTGTTTCATAGAGTCTTGTTAGCCTATGCATGCAAGTTTGTTCCACCTCCTTCACAGGATGATTTCCGGACTTAGTGTCAGTTGCTGGTTGAGTGGATCCCTCTGCGAATTGTACAATTCTGGGCAAGAACCAACCTTCTCTCCAGAAATTTCACAAACCCAACTGGACACCCAGATGGGCTCCAGAATTGTGCAATTCTTCCTAACAATCTTCCGCTAAAAAATTGTGCAATTCATCCCAAGACAGCTACTCAGCCCAGAAATTATGCAATTCTGGGTAGTAGTCACCTGCAACTCCTAGAAATTGCATAATCCCTTTGGGAAAAACAGCCTAGAAGCTAGCAAAAATTGTACAAATCCAGCCAGGGAGCCTGTTGGGCTCAAAAATTGCACAATACAGTCAGACAGGCTTCCTTAAGAAAATTGTGCAGTCTGACCCAGGACAACTGCTCAGCCCAGAAATTGCACAATCCTAGGAGACAGTCACTTGTTTCTCCCAGAAATTATGCAATCCCTCTAGGACAATCATCTCTGCTCAGCCCAAAAACTGCGCAAATTTTCATCCTAGGCTTGCAAACCGATCCATGTACTTTTAGGTTTACTAGTTCCCTCCAAGACCGAGAAAAACTGATTTGCATGCATGGACTACTTTTCCCAAGGTAGCATGCAAAGGCAGCCCTTGATTCAGGGATCTATTTTTGGCAGCTAGAGGTTACACAAAAGGATCATTTCAGAAACCTCCCACCAAGTGTCGCTTTTCCTAGATTTGTGGCATGTGTGTCACAACCTCGATTTTATGAAAAATCATTTTCCAGGTGTTGCAAATTTCATTCCTTGCATCAATCTTGTAGCTCTTACATCCCACATTACATCTAGGATTCGTTGGCGCATTCAGCTCAGCTATTTTTGGGTAAGCCCGCTTCACATGTCTTGCGCTGCATTTCTATTGCTTTTTTTGTTTCGGCTTGTATGATTGTTTTCTGCTTGATTTCAATGAATGCTTGTTGTCTTTTGCATGCATGTTAGCTTGTACAAGCACCATTTCAATTTTCGTTCGCATCTCACTGTTGTCACATGCACAAAACTGTTTTTGCACCGACAGCCACCGTTGCAGTAACCTGCTTCACTCGCATGCATGTTGTCATATTTTATGAATCATGCACTTACTGTTTGCATGCATAACCATTCACTCTTGTTTGCACTCATATCATCATGCATTTAGGCTCCTCATATTTTAAGTCACCCGTCGGCCGGTCTGGGCTGTCATGGCCCGAACCATGCCTTGCCCGGCTAGCACTCCACATTTCCGGAAGTGAAGGCTCTGCTTTCCCTCGATAAATTGCGCAAGTCTAGCCCAACACTGACCTCCAAGCTTGCATTGTGCAATTCTTGGAGGCACCTGGAGGCAGTGTCCTACTGGCCCCAGAAACTGCACAATGCAGTTTGATGGTTGCATGTCACTGCTAACTGAGATTATGCATTGCGCAGTTTCAATCCTCAACAGGCCAGGATATATTGTCCATTGCATAGTTCTAGTAGTCAATCAGCCTCCCGGTAGCCCAAACTATGTCATTCGCAGTCTTGGCAGTCAGTCTCCCAGCCTCCCGGTCAAAATTGCGCGATCTTCACAAACAGTCACACAGGTATGTTGCATGTCAGTCCTCCTGTTCATTTTGGCTTTCAACTGACAGATTGCTTACCATGACTATTTCTATGTCTCTAGGTATCACAGGTGTCATCCACCTCCCAGCAGCACAGGTATAATGGCTTTCAGGAGAGCAGAGTCAAAGACAATGTTAAGAGCACAACTAGGGATGCAGTCAATCAAGAGTCTATGAACTTGCCTATCCATGAAGACATCAAGTTTTTCACGGAAAAGGATATCAAGGTGAATGGAAATGACATCAAAACAAGAAGCACCATCAGTAGCAGCAGAAGGTAGCACACCTGCACGCAACGAATGCAAGAGGAAGGTTGTTGACAATACAGCAACAGAGAAAAGTTGTGAATTCAAAGAAAATCCACTCGTGATGAAAGAAGCTTTAGAGATTGAAGCTATGAGGTGACGGCGCGACATGAAGATCATGTGAAGGCAGAGAAAGAAACAGAGAAGGAGTTTCATGTGCTGAAGAGGCAACTTAAGGGAGAGCAAGAGCTACACAGATGAGAGAATAATTTGGAGCAGGAATAGGCACGGTAGGGGGCACAACATGCACAGACAGATGAAACTGTGCCCATACAAGTTATAGATCCATCGCAGCAGCTGGCACAGAACTAATAAGGTGAGAAGTGCTGTTGATCGCATACAAGGGAATTCAGTAGCATGCATGTCATTGTGTGCATGCATGCAATCCCACCCATTTGGCACACTCACCGAGGTGAAGACAAGAAGCAAGTCTGACTGGAGCTGAACATGAATTTTGACAAGTTAATGTGCATGGTCACCAGAACACACTTGGAGATCAACACATAAACTATGCATTAGTATGTTGTTGGTCCAGCCACAAAAAAGATTATGGTGCGCATGTTATCAAACGAGTTGGACAGAGGAGCCATTTCAGTGTACCCGAATGTAACAGAGGCAAGAGTTTTCTTTCAGCCGGGTGTCACCATTGAGCACACAGACACCATCACAGACAACCAAGCTTGGCATCAATTTGTCACCGATGACCATCATAATGATGTCGAAGAGTTGGTCTTACCACAATGATCTGAGTGTTAGTGATGTCTTGCATGGCTTACTCAAGCCATTTTGTCTCACATCGGAACATGTTCATATTGTATGTAACGTTTTTTCAAGTCGAAGTTCAAGTGTCAATAGTTGAATGTAATAGTCATAGAGTAGTTGAAGAGTCATGAGGATAGATGAATGCTCACAAAGGGGAATGTCAAGGGTCACCCCACCCTTTGTTATAAATAGTCCCTCATAACTCATTTTAGAGGCTTTTGGTCAACCAAGCTTTTGATAGGAGTATCTTAGAGAGAGCTTGGACAATATTGTAATGAGCCTTAGCTTCTCCACTATGTAGAGCTAGTATATCTCTTTGGAGGAGCAGGCAGCAATGACTGTAATGTTCCGCTGTCAGAACTAGTGATTGGCCATGGTTGTATTGTATGACTAGAACTTACACTTCTTAATATAATAGAGCCATCACATTCCATGCAGATGTCGTATTGTATTTCAACTATCTTGTTTACTCTGAATGATATATGTATATGTTTGCTTACACATACATGTGTAGCTATTTTCCATATATGTATGTATAAATCTTACTGAAATTTTTTGTTGGTTTAACCATCACTTTGGATTGCTAGCTCACTTGCCTTCCAGTTTGTGATGAATATTAGCTCATGTGTTCCCTTCTTAACTCCATGTTTTCACAAGTTTCTAAGGGGTGCACTCACCTCACCCTCCGTGTGTTAGAACCACTCATGCACCTTCCTTGACTTGCTACATATGTCACACCCTTGCTACCAACAGGAACATCTTACTTGCCTTTATGTGAAACAGTGGTCAAGGCGATATCATACGACCCACTGCTAGGACTTCTACACCAAACGATCTGAGGTCTAGTTGGGACTTCTTATCAAGGAGATCCCCTAACATGTTGGTGGGTCCAACACCGTCATCGTTTTGGCACTAGAAGGAGGGCCAGATGACAAGCTAAGTCCTCACATCTGTTTTCAATCTCTGCATATCTAACATGACTAATTACAAAGTTTCTCTTCCGAAGTGTATGTCTTATGGAAACGGCTTCATTATCTCATAAAATCTCTTAGATAACTTTTCACATAAAACATACGATGGTGGAGGCTACATAGCCTTGGTTAGGCACGCGGTTGGCATTGTAGGCTCATATGAAAGACATGGAATATTTGAAGAATACATGACCTATGCATTGTTCGTCTACATGCTTCGAGGACACCCAATGCACTCGTGTGCCATGCTACCTGAAAAATATATTCATTCTCTTTCTCATATGGTTGTAGAGATAGACCAAGATTTCAATCACTTTAACCATAAAGCACTCGACAAAGAAATTCTAGAATTATGGAAAGCACCCAATGAATCTGTTGAACAGTTTCACACATGATTTTGTAATCTTGCATACCGATTTCCTAAAGATGAAATTGATTGGGAATTTCTCGATGGAAGATTTGAGTATCTTCTTCACATATCCAAAAATCCACAATTCTTGAAATCACTCAAACCCTGCTCAACACACTTCAGTGATGGAGCTGCACAATCACAAGCAGGCACAGTTGCTATCACAAGTGACTATCCACCTTCACCTGATCAAACAGCGCCACCATCGCAGAGTCATGTGAGGGAGATTATGCACATACATCTATTGAACTGTCACATCCTCCCACCCCACCTACTCCTTATATCTGCGTAGATTTGGCTTGCAAGCCTATTGGTTGTCACGTGGATTCATTCCCTCAACCTCCATCCCCACATTCTGTTGATCCTTCGGATTGTACTGTCTCGTTTTCTTCCATTTCGGACTCCTCACCTACTGGTAATGAGGTTCAAGTTGTCGACAGAGTTGGTACTATGCGGCCAACCAGCACCATCATTCATTATGAGTGTGTGTTGGAATCTAAAGTAGAACTCACGGTGAAGAATGACTCCATTCCAATTGCGCCTCATCTAATTTATCCTGACATCCCTTGTGATTCTGGCACTATTGATTTCCCCTATGAAAACTCATTTCCGGATGTTTCTACTTTCGATTGTTCACAGGAAACGTCGAATGTCAGTCTGTCATTACATTACGGAGAGGACACATCTTCCTTTGAAAATCCGTCCAATCTATCATCTGTCATTTCTGAAAACACAGAGGGTGAACATCCTTGCTTCTCATCTACCCCTCTTCACGATTCATCAAATCATGAGGATGCCAAAAAACATCCTGAATTTTCTAATCTTGGTTTTCATGATCTCTCTACTTCTTCATCTGATCACGATGTTCATTCAATCATTGTTAATTTGTCTAATACACTAGTCTATGATGATCTATCTATCTAAGAAGTTGAAACCCTCAAGACTGTCGAGGAACTTCAACCCAAGCTGATGGTTATGTCAGGTCCTTAATGTCCTGAGGTTGGATTCACTTCCAATTAGGAAATTGTTGAAACATACAAGGATCCTCATCACTCTCTTCTTTGCATTGAAGATCAACCAAACACCTAGATTTTGCTTCCTCCACTCGAACTACACGATGCCATCGCTCCTGCATTGGAGGAATCTTACATAGCAAGCACACTTGCAAAACGTAAATGGTCTACCTTTCTCACGTTTGCTTGCATGTCACAGTCAAGAGAATGCATACACTCAACATTTGCATGCAATGTAGCACAACACCATGGCAAGTCCACAGAGTGCATGTCATGTGCTTTCACTCATTTGTGTTCTGTGGACACTTGTAAGCTCGAAGTGTGTCTGTGTTCATCGTTATATCTTTCATGCTTGTTGGTTTCCACAACTACGATGTTCACAAACCATGCCTTCACCAACATGGGTCGACCAATGGGTCGGTGGCTGCATTGGAAGTATCACTTCACGTGAGACAACCCATGCACTATTAGATTAGGAGTAGGAGTAGTGTTTTCTTTTGGTTTGTTTGCTTGCATGTATGTTTTCTTCTTACCTTGCAAGTTGGTTTTCTTTCATGCTTGTTTTCTTATTCTCTTTGCTTATGCATTTACTTTTTATTTTGTTTTGTTTTTTTATTTATATGCTTGTTTCTGTCCATAGGTTAGCTTCACATGAACCGTGTGTGACTCTTGAAACAAGCTGGGTAAAGTACAAGAGGACTTGTGCAGTTATCAATACTTGGTTATCTATTGTCCTACCTCTGTATGAAGAACTTGTTGTCTTCAATCCATGATACATCAATGGAAAATATGTACTGTTCGAAGTTAACCTTAGTGAAAACACAATGCTTGGATGCTAACTAGTGTCACCTACTCTAGTCGGTTGTTTTTGGGTTAATCCTTGTCAGCTCAGTTAAGTAGAGTAAGCTAAGAGGGAAAACCATAACAAGCACGTCAGAGGTATATATAAACTACTTATCTAAAGGAACAACCTCTTCTTCTCTCAATAAGTTGGGAACCCTCTTCCAACTCTAAAATGAATAAGTGCTATGCACAGTTATGAAAAATCAAAAAATGAAAAAAATGAAAAATGAATAAGGTGAAAGAAGAGAAAGGCTTCCTACCACAGAGGTGATGCAAGTAACTCTAGCAGGGTATTGACCATCCTCACTTGCAGCGGATCAATGCTTGTGTTCCTACGTGACTCCATCGGGGTACTATCTAGGCCTGTTGGCAGCAGAACAACACCAGAGATGAAACTAAAACTCTAACAATCATATGAATTATGCACCAATATACCCCTCATCCCCAATCGAAGCAACTGTGTTGACTTGGCTTGGGATATGTGTTGACCGACCAAGAGCTTGGCAAATGCTACATCTTACAATCAAGCAAGCATGGAAACCAAGACGAACAGAGAACTGAACAATACTTCTGGAGGTGTTAGACTTGCTTTTCATGAACAAGGTCCATTCAGAGAGTTGGAGTTCTACCAGTGTGTCATCAAGTGTTGTAGCGGCTACAACCACCCTCCAAAATTTTGCCTTGGCTTTGGAGCCTCCCTACCGACCATCCTCAGCAGCATGTATTGCACTGTCAAGCACATCATCTTCAACCGTTTCATAGAGTCTTGTCAGCCTGTGCATGCAAGTTTGCTCCACCTCCTTCATAGGATGATTTCCGGACTTAGTGTTAGTTTTTGGTTAAGCATCTCCCTCTAGGAATTGTGTAATTTTGGGGGGGAACAAACCTTCCCTCCATAAATTGTGCAAACCCATCTAGACACCTAGATGTGCTCCAGAATTGCGCAATTATTCCTGACAGTCTTCCTCTCAAAAATTCGCAATTCATCCCACGACAGTTTCTTAACCCAGAAATTGCACAATTCTAGATAGCAGTCACCTGCTACTCCCAGAAATTGCGCAATCCCTTTGGGATAGCTAGCCCAGCAACTAGCATAAATTGCACAAACCTAGCCAGGGAGCCTGCTGGGCTTAGAAATTGTGCAATACAGTCAGACATAAATCCTTGAAAAAATTGCATAGTCTGATCCAGGACAGTTTCTCAACCTAGAAATTGCGCAATATTGGGAGACAGTCATATGTTCCTCCCAAAAATTGCATAATCCCTCTGGGACAGCCATCTCTGCTCAGCCCAGAAATAGCATAGATTTTCATCCCAGGCTCGCAGACTAATGCATATGCTTTCAGGTTGATCGGTTCCCTCGGGGACCAAGCAAAACTGACTTGCATGCATGGATTGCTTTTCCCAAGGTAGCATGCAAAGGCATCCTTTAATTTAGGGATCTATTTTTTTGCAGTTGGAGGTTACATGCAAGGATCATTTCAGAAACCTCCCGCCAAGTGTCACTTTTCCTAGATTTGTGGCATGCCCATCACAACTTTGATTTTATCAAAACTCATTTTTTTGGGTGCTGCAGATCTCATTCCTCACATCAATCTTGTATCTCTTACATCCCAGATCGCATCTAGGAGTCGTTCTCACATTCAACTCAATTGTTTCAGGGTAAGCCCACTTCGTATGTCTTGTGCTGCGTTTATGTCACTTTTTGTGTTTCGCCTTGTGTGAGTGTTGTCTGCTTGATTTTTGTGAAAGTTTTTTGTCATTTTCATTCATGTTAGCTTGTACAAGCTCCATTTCAATTTCCATTCACATCTCACTGTTGTCTCATGCATGACATTGTTTTCTCACCAACAGTCACTATCGCGACGACCCGCTTCACTCACATGCATGTTGTCCCATTTTCTGAATCCTTCACTTACTGTTTTCATGCATAATAATTCACTCTTGTTTGCACTGATATTGACGCAAGGTTAACCCTGCTTACACCCACAGTATGCATGTAAAATGCATAAGCACATTTGTCCCAGGAATCTTAACTCTCTAAGGAGTCAAATCTTCATTTAGAATATGGTTAAGGCCCCTTTCTTAATCTCCGCAAAATGATTTATAGACTAGCCAAGCCTAACCCTTAACCCATCCTTAAGCCTTGCATAATAACCATACCCGCTCTTAACTTTGGTTAATGCAGACTTAACCCATAAACCTTTATCCCCTATAATTCTATTATAACCCTCGTATAATGGGAATATACACAAACACACGAGAACTTACAATTTTCGCTTTTCCATAGCCTTGGTGCATTTATCGATGCTTACCTTTATCAGGCTCATTATCCACCAAATATTTCTCTCCATCAGATCTGACGGTTGATGGGAAAACCCTGCTCCGAACACATAAGCTAGACTTCAAATAATAATGAACCGTGTTCATAAATCGTCGGGTCCGCACTCTCGATCCATCGCCTTCCCACTACACTCTCCATTCACCGATCTCTGATCGGCCCGATCTCCACCGTCCATTTATTTCTCTGATCCAATGGTCAATATTCACTCCGAATATTCAGAACAGTCTGTTGATCCTCCACCGTCGATCTGCACTCAATGGATCTGACGGTTCACAATGATTTCGGGTAGACAACAAGCACGAGGATTAACCACCCGATAAATTAGTTTCATCTCTCCTCCCAAGTGCTACATGTCGCTCAGTTAGTGGAATCGGGTGACTACCCTCTAATACCACTTATGGTTTTGAGGCTGCCCAAAAATCCACTTCCTGTTGCAAAAATAATTTCCTCGTTAATTAACTTATACGCTCTTTCACATGCGATGACCATTGATCTATGAGATCTAATGGATCATGTGCACTAACACCTTACTTCTTCATTCATTGCTTTTCTTGACTTCTTTATTTCTTCGATGTTTTCCTGTAGTTTTGGGTTTTCTTCGGGGTTTCATTCTTCCGCTCTTTCACTGCTCAACTCTCTCTGAGCTTAACTCCACAATTTCTCACTTCGCTACCACTCCAGAGCTTCACTCTGATCCTTCAATTGGATTCAATGATCCATCATGATTCCTCCGAATCATTCTTCTCCTCTCTATAGTTCTACAGAACTCTGTCTGCAACCTCTATTACAGAATACACAACATTCACATAATTCAATCATTCAATATTCATTTCACAAATCTATACAATTCTGGAATAAACATCTGTATATATAAGTATAAACAACTGATTACATATCAAGACTCTCTGTCTCTCAGGCCTGATCTTCGATATCAGTGGCCTCCTTCCTTTTTACAGTCTGCCTGTAGGCTTATATTTATACCAGAAAGGTTCTGTTGAACTAATTCTGGTTCAAATCCTTAATCTACTGAACTGACTCCTAAATGTCCTCTAAGTCCACTTCTAACTCCAGTTAATCCCTAAGAACTCTCTCTAGTTCCTCGAATCATGAAACTACCTTAAGAGTTATAATTGACTTCTAACTCTCTCATCATTATTAACCACTCATGTTCTCCTTCATTCGAGAGCATTTACAAACATCCTCACAACATCTAATTAATTCCTATCCTACTCACTTAAAAGCCTAAATATTACATTAACTTAACACTTAGGAAACCAACTTCCCTAAAACACATGACCCCCTATGTCTATTAAAATACAATGATTTTCCTTGGGTTGAATGCTCCTACATCAGACTCCCAAAGTAGAAAATATTCATGATCTCCTGATCATGTATCTTCATAAGTTGATAGAAAACCTCTAGGGTCCCAAACTTTAGTTTGTAGATACCCAAATGCCTTGCACCTTTGTTTCCGTTGTATGTCTGTTGTATTCTGTTTCATCTTCCTCTCCTCGTCAATCAGGTTAAAGTTTTGATTGATCATCCTTCCTGTTGCTATCAATTTCCTCCACATGGACTGTTTCATCATCAACTACCATAATTATTCAATCTCTATCTCCATTTCATCCTTGGACTGGTCCATATTCTACCTCTTACTTCTTCCTCTTTCTCTTTGCTTTAGGTTGTTGTTGTTGTCCACTAACTCTTCAAAATATTGTTAGTTACTTTCACTTTGTAGTTGTTGGTTTACTTTTTCTTCTACTTTTGCTCATTCTCATGCTCCAACTTTTTCTTTGACTCTTACGCTTACTGCCTCCCTTTCATCCTTACCCTCTTTCATGATTATTTATGTCTGCACTGAATCATGACTTTCCAGCATTCTCTCCAGCAATTGAGTATCTCTATTCCATGGATTAAATTCTTCCATAGAATCTTCTTCTTTCATTTTTATTTGGCTACTCATCTGTGCCAAATTTCCTCCAGCATCTACAACTAAACCTACACTCACAAAACACTTGTTAAAATTAAAAACATAAGGCTTATGTGCCTTATCTTCCTTTGGCAACAATTTAGTTTGCTGCTCTGTTTCTTTCTCTTCTGTCAGCACATCAGTATGCTGTTTTGAATTCTCAAAAGAATTCATGACACTGTCAACTAGTCTCTCCTCCACACCATCTTCTCTAATGATTTCTTCCTGCTCTTGTCCACTGTAGTGAACTCCTTCCTCTGCAATCACACTGTCATACTCTGAATTTACCAGCAAATATTCCAGCAATGCAATTTCTCTGTGACACTTCGCAAGTACTTCATCATCACTTATAATCCCCGTATTTATAAATGAATTGTCAGTTTGAAAATGACATGGCTCAATAGTTTTAACTGTTGTTTCACATATCAGTTCTTCAAACTGAACTTCATCTCTTTTTCCCACAAGAAATTGTCCCTCTGTGGTAACAGTTTCATTACTAAGTTCTTTCTGTTGCAATAAGTCACTGCCTTCCTCATTCAAGAGATATTCTCCCTTATCCTTTACTCCAGAGTATTCATCTTCTGAAAGATACTTTTCCATACTTTTGATAGCTTCAAAAGGTTGCTCATCCTCTGCAAAACCCTCCCTTGTTAGTGACCAATCATCAAATGTCCTTTCTCCCAAGGTTAATTCCTTTGCATAGGTTTCTTCCTTCTTAACATCTTTCAGTAGATGTCCTTCCTTTTTACTGACTATCTCAACAGCTTCCATGGTTATTTCCATTGTGCCTATCATCATGATGAACTGATGATCCTTTACTATGTTTTCAACTAACATTGTCTCTTCTTCAAGTTTGCCTTTAATCTCTTGTCATCTACCTTCTCCAAGAGCTATTCTTGTCTCACCATCTGCATTAATATTCTCCTACATTTGTTTTGCATCCACAGATAAACTATCAGTCTTAAAAACATAAGACCCTATGGTCCCACTTGGTGTTTCAACCATCATATCTCCTTGTTATTCCAAGTTCTCTTTATGACTCAGAAATTCTTCGATGGTATCCTCTTCAATCTCCCCAAGCCCTTCACTTGGTTTCTTGATATCTTTCCTCAACTGTATATGAGACCTATCTATCTCATCTTCTTCCAAAACAAAATTTAGATTCTGCTTGTCTTCTTCCTCCTTTATGACAATATCAGCAAATTGTCCTTCTTTACATGTTTCACCTGCAAACACACACAAATTATCAGATTTAAAACCATGTGACCCTTTGGCCTCACTTGAAGTTTCAGTCTTCAAGTCTTCATCTTCACTCAGAACTTCACCCTGTTCTACTTCACAAATGGACACTTCCATTTTCATTTCCAACTCAGCTTCTCTGAGTTTTTCCATCAGCCACCTTACTTGCCTCTGTTGTAGCCTTCTCTGCAACTTATGCCACTTCACTGGCTTCTTCCTCAAGACCCAACCTAGTCTCTGGCTTTCCTCTAGTATCATCATCAATACATCAAGTTGTTCTTTCATCTCTGCAATTTCCTTGTCAATTTCCTCTTGACTCATCCTCTTGCCATTTGCCTTGGCATCCTCTTTCTTCATCTTTCTTCTATTGTGGTCTTCCTCAGAACCTCTGCTATGACTATCAGTAGCCATATTACCTCAGTAAAACAGCAAGATTAAAGCCTCTGCAATAGCAAGTCCTCCCTGCTGCCTCTTACCTCACCAAGCTATCCTCTGTACTTGGTATTTTGGCAAGCCCTTGGTTCTCTATCTCTGGAACTTCTTTTGAGCACTTCTCTCTGCTCCTTCTAGGCTTCAACTCTTCTGCATCTCCTAGGAACACAATTGTCCTCTTGTATTTCAATCACCATAAAATACTTGGTTCTAACCACTTCTTCTTTCACTTAGAAAGTCTTACCAGCTTCCTTCATTACTTAGCAATTCTACCCACATCCTCTATGGAACTACCTTTGTGAGCTGCAACAAAACCCCTGCAGTAACAAGTCTCCTTCTTGCTACATATGCTTTACTAAGCTTCTCTCCTTTGAGCTCAGTCTCTTAGCATTTCTCTAGTTCTTTCCTCTGGAACCAATTTAGGCACTCCTTGCTCTAGATGTTACAACCTTCTCACCTTCTTTTGTTGTTATCTGTGCATCAATGTACAAACACAAATTCTCCAATCAGATCAAAACAGAACTTATCACCTCACCTTCAAGATCTCTGCATGATCTTGTTCCACCATTCCACCTGTACCTTGAATGGATTATCCCTTGTTCCTTGCATCTGCAAGTTCTGCTACACATCACCTCTGTGTGTCTACTTTCTATCAGATTAGAATTTGATCCTTCCTTGCCTGCATAAACATCTTTGACACATAACTTTGTTCTCAATTCTTTCACATAGAATTTCTTTGTTTTGTTTTAACACCAATTGTTTCAATTACAAACCTGGCTTTGATACCAAATGACGCAAGGTTACCCCCACTTACACCCACAATATGCATGTAAAATGCATAAGCACATTTGTCCCAGGAATTTTAACTCTCTAAGGAGTCAAATCTTCATTTATAATATGGTTAAGGCCCCTTTCTTAATCTCTACAGAATAATTTATAGACTAGCCAAGCCTAACCCTTAATCCATCCTTAAGCCTTGCATAATAACCATACCTACTGTTAACTTTGGTTAATGCAGACTTAAACCATAAACCTTTATCCCCTTTAATTCTATTATAACCCTCGTATAATGGGAGTATACACAAACACACGGGAACTTACAATTTCCTCTTTTCCATAGCCTTGGCGTGTTTATCAATGCTTACCTTTATCATGCTCATTATCCACCATAGATTTCTCTCCATCAGATCTGATCGTTGATGGGAAAACCCCTCTCCGAACACATAAGTCAGACTTCAAATAATAATGAATCGTGTTCATAAATTGTCGGGTCCGCACTCCTGATCCATCGCCTTCCCGCTGCGCTCTCCATTCACTGATCTTTGATTGGCCCGATCTCCACCGTCCATTTCTTTCTTTGATCCAATGGTCAATATTCACTCCAAATATTCAAAACAACCCGTTGATCCTCCACTGTCAATCTACACTCAATGGATCTGACAGTTCACAACGATTTCGGGTAGACAACAAGCATGGGGATTAACTGCCCAATAAAGTAGTTTCCTCTCTCCTCCCAAGTGCTATGTGTCGCTCGGTTAGTGGAATCGGGTGACTACCCTCTAATACCACTTATGGTTTTGAGGCCGCCCGAAAATCCACTTCCTGTTGCGAAACTACTTTCCTCACGAATTAACTTCTGCGCTCTTTCACCATGTGATGACCGTTGATCTATGAGATCCAACGGATCCTGTGCATTGACACCTCACTTCTTCGTTCGTCCCTTTTCTTGACTTTGCTATTTCTTCAATGTTTTCCTATGGTTTTGGGTTTTCTTCGAGGTTTCATTCTTCTGCTCTTCCGCTGCTCAACTCTCTCTGAGCTTAACTCCGCGAATTCTCACTTCGCTACCTCTCCAGAGCTTCACTCTGATCCTTCAATTGGATTTGATGATCCATTATGATTCCTCCGAATCATTCTTCTCCTCTGCGTAGTTCTACAGAACTCTGTCTGCAACCTCTATTATAGAATACACAACTTTCACGTAATTCAATCATTCAATATTCATTTCACACATCTATACAGTTCTGGAATAAACCTCTGTATATATAAGTATAAAAAATTGATTACATATCGAGACTCTCTGTCTCTCAGGCCTGATCCTCGATATCAGTGGCCTCCTTCCTTTTTAGAGTTTTCCTGTAGGCTTATATTTATACCAGAAAGGTTCTGTTGAACTAATTCTGGTTCAAATCCTTAATCTACTGAACTGATGCCTAAATGTCCTATAAGTCCACTGCTAACTCCAGTTAATCCCTAAGAGCTCTCTCTAGTTCCTCGAATCATGAAACTACCGTAAGAGTTATAATTGACTTCTAACTCTCTCGTCATTATTAACCACTCATGTTCTCCTTCATTCGAGAGCATTTACAAACATCCTCACAACATCTAATTAATTCTTATCCTACTCACTTAAAAGCCTAAATATTACAATAACTTAACACTTAGGAAACCAACTTCCCTAAAACACATGACCCCCTATGTCTACTAAAATATAATGATTTTCCTTGGGTTGAATGCTCCTACATCACATCTCATCATGCATTCAGACTTCTCATGTTTTCAGTCACCCGTCGGCTGGTCTGGGCTGCCTTGGCCCAGACCGTTCCTTGCCTGGCTAGCACTACACATTTTCGGAAGCGAAGGCTCTACCTTTCCTCTAGAAATTGCACAATTTTGGCCCAGCACTAACCTTGAAGCTTGCATTGCGCAATTCTCGGAGGCACCTGGAGGCAATGTCCTGCTGGTCCCAAAAATTGTGCAATGCAGTTTGCTGGTTGCATGTCACTACTAACTGAGATTACACATTGCACAGTTTCATTCCTCAACGGGCTAGGCTACACTATACATTGCACAATTCCAGCAGTCATTCAACCTCCCAGCATCCCAAACTGTGTCATCCACAGTCTTGGCAGTCAGTCTCCTAGCCTCCCAAAGAAAATTGCGCAATCTTCACGGACAGTCACACAGGTATGTTACATGTCATTCCTCCAGTTTTTTTTGGCTTTCTACTAACAGATTTCTTGCCATGAGTTTTTCTATGTCTCCAGTTATCATAGGTGTCATCTGCCTCCCAGCAGAACAGGTACAATAGCTTCCAGGAGAGTAGAGTCAAGGACACCGTTAAGAGCGCAACTGGGGATGCAGTCAATCAAGTGTCTATGAACTTGCCTATCCACAAATACATCAAGTTGTTCATGGACAAGGATATCAAGGTGAATGGAAACAGCATCACAATGAGCAACACCATCAGCAGCAGCATAAGGGAGTACACCTACACGCAACGAATGCAAGAGGAAGGTTGTTGACAACATAGAGGCAGAACAAAGCTACGAATTCAAAGCAAATCCACTCATGATAGAAGAAGCTTTGGAGATTGAAGCTATGAGGTAACAGCGTGACACGAAGGTCGAACAAAGGAAGAGAGAGAAATAGAGAAGGAGTTGCATGTGTTGAAGCGACAACTCGAGGGAGAACAAGAGCTGCACAGTCGAGAGAATGAGTTGGAGGAGGAACAGGCACAGTAGGGGGCACAACATGCACAAATGGATGAAACTACGCCCATACAAGTTATAGATCCATCCCAGTAGCTAGCACGAAGCTGACAAGGTGAGCAGTCTTGTTGATCACGTGAAAGGGAGTTCAGATGCATGCATGTCATTGTGTGCATGCATGCGATCCCACCCATTTGGCACACTCGCTGAGGTGAAGACAAGTAGCAAGTCCGGCTGGAGCTAAACATGTACTTCGACAAGTTGATGTGCATGGTCACCAACACACACTTGGACATCAGCATAGATATTATGCATCAGTATGTTGATGGTCTAGCCACACTCAAGACAATGATGTGCATGCTATCAGACGAGTTGGACAGAGGATCCATATCAGTGTACTTGGATGTAACGAAGGCAATAGTTCGCTTTCAGTAGGGTGTCACCATTAAGCACACGGACACCATCATAGAAGACCAAGCTTGGCATCAGTTCATCACCATCGACCATGACAAGGATGTCGAAGAGTTGGTCTTACCACAACGGTCTGAGTGTTAGTGATGTCTTGCATGGCTTGCTCAAGCCATTTTGTCTCACATGGGTACATGTACAGACTGTATGTAACGTCTTGTCAAGTGGAATTTCAAGTGTCGATAGTCGAATGTAATAGTCATAGAGTAGTTGAAGAGTTATGAGTATAGATGAACGGTCAAAAAGGGGAATGTCAAGGTTCACCCCACCCTTTGCTATAAATAGTCCCTCATAACTCATTGTAGAGGCTTTTGGTCAGCCAAGTTTCCAATAGGAGTATCTTAGAGAGAGCTTGGATAGTATTGTAATGAGCCTTTGCTTCTCCACTGTGTAGAGCTAGTATATCTCTTTGGAGGAGAAGGCGACAATGATTGTAACATGCTGATGTTGGAACTAGTGGTTGGTCATGGTTGTATTGTATGACTAGAACTTACACTTCTTAATATAACAAAACCAGCATGTTTCATGCATATGTCGTATTGTATTTCAGTTATCTTGTTTACTCTAAATGATGTATCTCTATGTTTGCTTATGCATGCATGTGTAGCTAATTTTTGTATATGTATGTATGAATCTTACTTAAATGTGTTGTTGGTTTAACCATCACTTTGGATTGCTAGCTCACTTGCCTTCTAGTTTTTGATGCATCTTAGCTCGTGCATTCCCTTCTTAACTCCGTCCTTTCACAGGTTTCCAAGGGGAACACTTACCTCACCCTTCGTGTGTTAGAACCACTCATGCACCTTCCTTGACTTGTTGCATATGTCACACCCTTGCTACCAACAAGAACATCTTACTTACCTCTGTGTGAAACCGCGATCAAGGCGATACCATACGACCCACTGCTGGGACTCCTACACCAAATAGTATGAGGTCTAATTGGGACTTCTTATCGGGGAGATCTCCTAACATGTTTATGGGTCCAACAATATCAACACCTGGTAAATAGATTCAATCTATCATGGAAGAAATGGAAGCAAGTCCATTCGCATAATCACCATTTGGCCTCCAACCTAATCTCTAACTCACAAATTAGACTTCCTCCACATATCCTATGTCTATGACTAACCTCTCTCATGGATCACATGTAGATACAAGCTACCCATCACTAGTATCGGCACCAGCAACACCAACAAAAGCTACACTAGCAACATCTCTAGCCAAAACTCATTCCTTTTTCGCCAATATAGGAGGACTCTATCGAATGCTAAATGTTTCTCTTTTAAAAGCAATATGTATACTTGAATTCACTAAATAAATATCAAAAATAGTATTTTATAATATCGATAGATATGATTTTATTGATATGTTTGCAACCAACAATTATTACAAAATGCATCAAAGTAAATGTTGTCAAACATTTGAGTGACAACGTGATTCCATATCAACTTGTTGAATAGGTATTAATAACACTACTGCGCATTAATTAATTCTTGAATGTTAGTTGTGAGTTCCATGTTTTTGTATCTTTGTAAACATTATCGTCTCGACACAATTTTTGCATATAACACACTTGTATTTTCTCACATGCTCTAGTACTAAATGCTTTCAACAATTTGTACGTTACCTGTTATCATTAGAATGATTACGTAATATAATATGTTATAAACACTAATATTAAATTGTGCTAAAAATGAGTACAATATGTGATATTAAATTTGATAAATGAGATTTGGTATTGTATGTTGGCTTTGAAGTGCGGAAAAGTTGATTGTGTGGCATTGTATATTGGCTTTGAACTTTCTACACTCACTCTCCACACCCAAACAAAGCTTTGCACTCTCGCACATGTTCTGATAAAAAAATATAGAGTATGGAGTCTTTAGTGCAAAAGAAGTTGATTCTTCAGAAGTGCAGTGAAATCACTATTCCACACTTCCACACATTCACACATTCCCAATCATAACATTAAATCAAATCCCAATCATCCAATAAACCAAAAGAGTTATTTGACAATAGTCAAATTCTTCAACCAAAAAGTATAAGGTAATGTTAAGATTGCTTGACAATGCAAGAAATGAGAACTATACCGCTACTAGATTGCTTGAAAATGTAAATAAAGAAAACCATCATTGTAGACTCCATTAATTATCAACAGTATCACTGAAAATTGATTCATCAATTATCCTGCGTAACTAATTTGTAATATTGTCTGACTAGTTATAGAATTTGCAAATTTGATAAATTAATAAAACAATGTAAGAAATGAGAGTGCAATGAAGCATACATAGTACTCATAATGAAAATACAACAACACTTCCACACATTGGCACATTCCACACATCACTTGTGCATCTTTCATAGCTTTTGCACTTGTGCAACAAGAAATTAGCTTAAGTTATGATAATACAATTTGACTATTGTCGGAAAGCTCTCTCGCTTTGCATTAAGCACACTTTTGTGCTTCCACATATTCGTGCTTCCAATCTTAACATCGTATTGGTAGGAGAGCTTTAGTTAACCAAAATAGAATGGGTTTTAGGATATTAATAAAAAATTATGCTAATATCGATTTTTGAAGCATGTTAAACAAAGAAATCATTTATGGTAAGAAATTGATATAGTTGCTAGTATTGAAGTTTTCATTGTGCAAAGTGTCGAGGTGGATTCAAATGTTTTATTAAGAAGTAGCACTAGCTATAATAGTGAAAATGCTAATATTAATGTTGTGAAATCCTTTTCCACAACTCTGCACTCATCATTATTTGTTTTACACATCTCCGAACATGTATCTGTCCAACGATATGTATTAGCATTTCATTATGTGGAATTGGAAAACTGATATTGAACATGATCCGGATTTAAACAGGAACGCAATAAAACACAGAGATAACCATAAAGACAGATATGCAGTGGAAATAATACTTCATTTCATTACTGTAAAATACTGAAATATGCTTACAAACAGAAATGGAAATAAACCAGCTAGGGCGATGGTAGCTTATCTCTGAGAAGAGATGTGGTGGCTACATGCCTCTGAACTGTTCTCCACTGTGTTACAATGAGGCTCGAAGGCCTATTTATTATTGAGAAACAATGGAAAACCCTTCACATCCGAAACCTAACCCTAGAAGATGAAACACCAAATTGTGGGCCCCGTTTTGGGGTGAGTTGGACAGCCAACTTCCCGGGGTCGCGAATTGGTCGTATTATCTTCGTTTGACGTGCATGATAGCCCATTGGAAATATCTCTCCGAGGACTACAACAGAAAAGACAATTTTTTGATAGAAAAATTGTTGGCGGTAGATTTCCCAAAAAACGTCGTTTAGGGCCTCAAAATGGTTCCGGAAGTTTAGGACCCGAAAAATGGCTAAAAATAGTAAACTGTGCTATAATTAAGGAAACTGAAAAACTGAAAGAGACAGTTGTGGGGGTCCAAATGGGATAGGTGGGTGGCCACCAACATCCACCTGGATCATTCCTCCCCCCTTAGGAAGCAATGGTCCCCATTGCATTGAGTTCCTCCCTGAGATGAGGAAGCTTCTGTTGAGCTGGGTCTCTGGTGAGCTGTTCTGCAATCTCTGATGTGTCCAGAAATGGTGGGGAGCATGGTCAGTGACAATCCACATTGAACACTCAGTGCAAGCGAAGGAATGGAGGAATGTTGTGCTTCAAAGCGTTGTTTCCCATAGCCTTGTTACTAGTGTAAGGACCATGTCGAAGTGGTCTGAGTTTCTGATGGGTTCTGGTAAGGCGCTCCCTCTGCAAATGTAACCAAACTTTGTCGCCCACCTGAAATTTGTGTGGTACCCCTCTGAGTAAGGAGAATTTGTTCCTGTGTTCGGTCATGACTGTATCCCTCTGTTGCTGCTGCTGCGTGGAGGAACCGTTCGCGGAGATCATGGATGTAGGAACGATCTTGCCCTTACTTTGGGAGCGAACCAGACAGAAAATAAATTTCTTAGTTTGTGAGATGAGCTTGCTGCCTTTCTTAGCAGTGATCAAAGAGGTGGCGGTAGGTGGGGCTACCTCTGGTATCCTGTATAATGAATTATCCAAAGAAATAATTACAGCGCGAGACCTTGACTCATACACAGCATGTCGCCTCCACAAGTATGGCTGGCCTAATAGTACATCACAAACATCTAGAGGTATAACATCACACAATACCTCGTTTGTGAAGGGCTTGATGCTGTAGGGAAGGCGGCACTGCTGGCGAACTTTGAGATCTTGTCCTTCGTGAAGCCACCCGATACTATAGGCTGTGGGTGTGGTGTAGTTGGTAGGCCCAATTGCTTCACGACCTCTGCTGAAATGAGGTTCTTTTGGCTGCCACTGTCGACAATGAATTGCAGCAGCGAACCCTTCACCCACATCTGTGAGTGGAAAAGACGTTCCCCCTCCTCTGGATCTTCGAGCTCATTTTTCTGGATCTTGGCGGTGGCAACAGTGGCGCTGGGCTCCGCATCAATGATCTGCTTCCCTTTACCATTCCCCTTGTCAGGTTCTGGCTCAGGGTCGAAACATGCATCTGATTCGGAAGCCTTAAACTCGGCCACCAGCGACTGCTTGGTCTGACACTCACTTGTGTTATGAGTGGGACTCTTGTGGAACTCACACCACTTTCCTGTGTCCTTCTTTGGCTTCATGGTGGTGTTCTTTCCTTGCAACTTCGAGGGGTTGTCTTGGGTCACCCCACCTTGGCTTTGTCCTTTAGGCTTCGGATTTGCAGATCCAAAGTCTCGCTTCTTCTGTTTGAACTTTTGCTCGATTTTGATAGCGTATCAGTATGTTGTGCTGAGTGAGGAGATGTTCAAGAACTCCATCTCTTCCTGGATGTATCTATGTAGGCAGCCGTGGTATTTGAGTACCAGATGCAACTTAGAATCTTTGATACCAAATTATGTGCGAAGGGTATGAAAAATGTTTGTGAACTCCGGCACATCTTGGTCTCGTCCCTACCGCAGTGTGGTCCATTTGATGTATTTGTCCTCATAGCTTTTGACAGGGTAGTACTGCTCCTTGATGGCATCTCGGAAGTCATTCCAAGTGGGTGCGACTGAAAACAGTGAGCCTGTACTTTCATCCTTCTGCTCGCAGTAGGTTTCCCACCAGTCCTTGACGTGGGGGGCTGCTTTGAGAAGAGCGAAAACAATCTTTTCCCGACATGAAAATTCATGAATAGAAAAATACCCATCTAGCAGATTTAACCATTTATCTACTGCATCTACGTCTATTTGACCCTCGAAGATGGGGATTTCAAAATTAACTTGTACCTTAAACGGTGTGGCATTTCCAGAGTAGTTGTTGGAAGCCGATGCGTCGCCTCTAGGTAGTCACTGAAGGATCTGCGCAAAGCTGTCCATCATCGCATTCCTTTGCCGCTCGAGGGCTTCTTCGAGCAAGATTTTAATAGGATCTCCTGCCCCCTCATCTTTCTTCTCATCCGCCATGGGAGGTCGTCAAGATTTGCGAGGCTGGTCTTGCAAAGGTTCGACCAGTTCAAGCCCTAACTCCTTATATCCCGACCTCGTTGGGGACATGCAAAGAAAAACAGAGAAAAAGCAGACCGCTCTGATACCACTGATCTAGATTTAAACAGGAACGCAATAAAACACAGAGATAACCATAAAGACAGATATGTAGCGGAAATAATACTTCATTTCATTACTGTAAAATACCGAAATATGCTTACAAACAGAAATGGAAATAAACCAGCGAGGGCGATGGTAGCTTATCTCTGAGAAGAGATGTGGTGGCTACATGCCTCTAAACTGTTCTCCATTGTGTTACAATGAGGCTCGAAGGCCTATTTATTATTGAGAAACAATGGAAAACCCTTCACATCCGAAACCTAACCCTAGACGATGAAACTCCAAATTGTGGGCCCCATTTTGGGGTGAGTTGGACAACCAACTTCCCGGGGTCGCGAATTGGTCATATCATCTCCATTTGACGTGCATGATAGCCCGTTGGAAAGATCTCTCCGAGGACTACGATGGAAAAGAAAATTTTTTGAAAAAAAATCGTTGGCAGTAGATTTCCCAAAAAATGTCGTTCAGGGCCTCAAAACGGCTCCGGAAGTTTAGGACCTGAAAAACTGCTAAAAATAATAAACTGTGCTATAATTTAGGAAACTGAAAGAGACAGTTGTGGGGGTCCAAATGGGATAGCTGGGTGGCCACCAACATCCACCTGGATCATTCCTCCCCCCTTAGGAAGTAATGGTCCCCATTGCGTTGATTTCCTCCCTGAGATGAGGAAGCTTCTGCTGAGCTGGGTCTCTGGTGAGCTGTTCTGCAATCTCTGATGTGTCCAGAAATGGTGGGGAGCATGGCCGGCGACGCTCCACATTGAACACTCGCTGCAAGTGAAGGAATGGAGGAATGTTGTGCTTCAAAGCTTTCCCATAGCCTTGTTACTGGTGTAAGGACCATGTCGAAGTGGTCTGAGTTTCTGATGGGTTCTGGTAAGGCGCTCCCTCTGCAAATGTAACCAAACTTTGTCGCCCACCTGTAACTTGTGTGGTACCCCTCTAAGTAAGGAGAAGTTGTTCCTATGTTCAGTCATGACTGTATCCCTCTGTTGCTGCTGCTGCGTGGAGGAACCCTTCGCGGGGGTCATGGATGTAGCAACAATCTTCCCCTTAATTTGGGAGCGAACCAGACAGAAAATAAATTTCCTAGTCTGTGAGATGATCTTGCTGCCTTTCTTAGCAGTGATCAAAGAGGTGGCAGTAGGTGGGGCTACCTTTGGTATCCTGTATAATGAATTATCCAAAGAAATAATGACAGCGCGAGGCCTTGACTCATACACAGCATGTCGCCTCCACAAGTATGTCTGGCCTAATAGTACATCACAAACATCCAGAGGTGTAACATCACACAATACCTCGTCTGTGAAGGGCTTGATGTTGTAGGGAAGGCGGCACTGCTGGCGAACTTTGAGATCTCGTCCTTCGTGAAGCCACCCAATACTGTACGGCTGTGGGTGTGGTGTAGTTGGTAGGCCCAACCGCTTCACGACCTATGCTAAAATGAGGTTCTTTTGGCTACCACTATCGACAATGAATTGCAGCGGCGAACCCTTCACCCACATCTGTGAGTGGAAAAGACATTCCCCCTCCTCTGGATCTTCGGGCTCATTTTTCTGGATCTTGGTGGTGGCAACAGTGGCATTGGCCTCCGCATCAATGATCTGCTTCCCTTTACCATTCCCCTTGTCAGGTTCTGGCTCAGGGTCGAAACATGCATCTGATTCGGAAGCCTTCAACTCGGCCACCAGTGACTGCTTGGTCCAACACTCACTTGTGTTATGCATGGGACTCTTGTGGAACTCACACCACTTTCCTGTGTCCTTCTTCGGCTTCGTGGTGGTGTTCTTTCCTTACGACTTCGAGGGGTTGTCTTGGGTCACCCCACCTTGGCTTTGTCCTTTAGGCTTCGGATTTGCAGATCCAAAGTCTCGCTTCTTCTGTTTGAACTTTTGCTTGATTTTGATAGCTTATCAGTATGTTGTGCCGAGTGAGGAGATGTTCAAGAACTCCATCTCTTCTTGGATGTATCTGTGTAGGCAACCGCGGTATTTGAGTACCAGATGCAGCTCAGAATATTTGATACCCAATTGTGTTCGAAGGGTATGAAAAATGTTTGTGAACTCCGGCACATCTTGGTCTTGTCCCTACCGCAGTGTGGTCCATTTGATGTATTTGTCCTCATAGCTTTTGACAGGGTAGTACTGCTCCTTGATGGCATCCCAAAAGTCATTCCAAGTGGGTGCGGCTGAAAATAGTGAGCTTGTACTTTCATCCTTCTGCTCGCAGTAGGTTTCCCACCAGTCCTTGACGTGGGGGGCTGCTTTGAGAAGAGCGAAAACAATCTTTTCCCGACATGAAAATTCATGAACAGAAAAATACCCATCTAGCAGATTTAACCATTTATCTACTGCATCTATGTCTATTTGACCCTCGAAGATGGGGATTTTAAAATTAACTTGTACCTTAAACGGTATGGCATTTCCAGAGTAGCTGTTGGAAGCCGATGCGTCGCCTTTAGGTAGTCGCTGAAGGATCTGCTCAAAGCTGTCCATCATCGCGTTCCTTTGCCGCTCGAGGGCTTCTTCGAGCAAGATTTTGATAGGATCTCCTGCTCCCTCGTCTTTCTTCTCATCCGCCATGGGAGGTCGTCGAGATTTGCGAGGCTGGTCTTACAAAGGTTCGACCAGTTCAAGCCCTAACTCCTTATATCCCGACCTCGTTGGGGACATGCAAAGAAAAACAGAGAAAAAGCAAACCGCTCTGATACCACTGATCCAGATTTAAACAGGAATGCAATAAAACACAGAGATAACCATAAAGACAGATATGCAGTGGAAATAATACTTCATAACATTACTGTAAAATACTGAAATATGCTTACAAACAGAAATGGAAATAAACCAGCTAGGGTGATGGTTGCTTATCTCTGAGAAGAGATGTGGCAGCTACATGCCTCTGAACTGTTCTCCACTATGTTACAATGAGGCTCGAAGGCCTATTTATTATTGAGAAACAATGGAAAACCTTTCACATCCGAAACCTAACCCTAGAAGATGAAACGCCAAATTGTGGGCCCCGTTTTGGGGTGAGTTGGATAGCCAACTTCCCAGGGTCGTGAATTGGTCGTATTATCTCCGTTTGACGTGCATGATAGCCCATTGGAAAGATCTCTCCGAGGACTATGACGGAAAAGAAAATTTTCTGAAAGAAAAATCATTGGCGGTAGATTTCCCAAAAAACGTCGTTTAAGGCCTCAAAACGGCTCCGGAAGTTTAGGACCCGAAAAACTGCTAAAAATAGTAAACTGTGCTATAATTAAGGAAACTGAAAAACTGAAAGAGACAGTTGTGGGGGTCCAAATGGGATAGGTGGGTGGCCACCAACATCCACCTAGATCAGAACAACTACTGATCAATATTATATATCAGTTCATTTTTATGGATTATCCCTTTGTACAGGTACAAAGCAAGCTTTCATTATGTAGAATACAAAAATAAGAGAGGAGAAAAATGCAACAAAAGTAGAAAGGGTGAGCGAAAAGTGGGAAATGCAGAGTGCAAAGATTTTCTGGTTGTGTGAACTTTTGAATCTTCACACTACCAGCAAAAAGTTTTGCATCTTTGTATATATTTCCATCGTCATACAAATTTTCAATATATTTGTTTTCCACAAAGAAATTATTGCAGATATGCATAACTTTTTCATTTTTCATAGACATTAAGTTGTTCACAGATTTGTTCCGCACATTATGGTTCCATACAACACTTTTATGCTAATCAATAATGGTTAACCAAATTTACATTTTGATATATGCAGAAGGGGGGCAATGCTGAACAAATCTCCAACTAATATTATTATGTTTCCTTGTTCGGATATTTTACTGTGTGGAAGATGGTGTATGTGTAGGATAATGGGGGTGCTTTGGAAATTTTATTCTGGAGATGCATAATTAATTTAACTATAAACATAAGTTTTGATTTGTAATGTAATAATATATTTCGCACATGTATTGTTTAATAGATCGCAATAGACTCTAGGAAATCATGTCCATGATCAAAGACATTTGTGTAAAATATTTATTCGAATTAATCATATGCAACGTACTCAATATCTGCCACTGGAGATCCTTGCATTAGCCAATAAAAAATTCGTTGAACCTAAAATTCACGTAATGTTAAGTATTTAATTTATTTGTTTCAAATTTAGTTAATTTCTTTGTGCAAAGTGAAAAAATATGCAGGAAGAGTTCATCGTGATTGTTGTGCATTCTGTACAATGAAAATGTAACACTAATTATTGCTATATACATCGAATTCCAATACAAGGTTATTGATATAAACATTGAACTCCAATGTAGGATGAAGCACTATGTTACACAAATTATTGTTTTAATGTGAAAGGTAAAGCATTTTTAGTGTTCGAAGTAATGTCATGCATTTCACAACCCTGCACACATTTCCCGATGATAAAAGTTAAAGTGATGTTTGGCGATATGCTTTAACGTCTACTAGATAATTAATTAAGGGCATTCATTACAATATTAAATGTAAATCATTTTTCCATTTTTATGGCTAGTCGATGCGTAATCAATCCATTTTTGTACCATGCTTCGAGTATCTGTTAAAGAAAATTGAAAAAATGATAACCGACGCCACGTATAGAACATTAATAGAACCATGAAATAATTCTGTGTTAGAGCTAAGTGATCATGTCTGCACATAATATTTTTGTATTGTTGTACTGACAACCTATACAATAATGGTCATGATTACAACGAATTTGTATTTATTTTAATTCGTAAATTCCTGCTACTTAGTACATGTATATCGATGATATTAAAACAATAATAATTAGCAAAAGAAAGGAATGAAATAATTTTTGACTTTCGTGTTTAATTTCACCACTTCCCATTTACGTTCAGTTTGGTATTTTCAATTTCTATTTATTGAAAGTGTTAAGAGTATCGAGAAATCTATAGATCATATCTAAACCTAGTAACAGATAAGAAAAATAACTTTAATATTTGGAGAAGCAAAGCAACAAATGCAAATCATTTTCCAAAATTATTTGATTTTGGGAAAATAGACGAATGCATTAAACATAGAAATATTGGCATAGGCTATTAATTCATGATTGATAGCATTAGTTGGTGAACAAGTTTATTACAAATCATGGGAAAATGTGTATGCAACTAGTTGAAACGCGCATTAGAGAACCTTTGAGGTATGAAATTGACCTCATAAGAAAAAAAAATGTACAACCAAAATAAAATTTATAAGAACCAATAGGATTCAAGATGATGATGTCACCCATGGGGGATGATTCACCATTTTTGGGGTGAAAAGGTAAAAAGATAAAAAATAATAAAATAATAAAACTACTTTTTCAACTTGTATTCTCAACTTGTATCCCTAAGGTTTTACTCAAATTTTGAGCAGGAGTGCTCATTAGATGCAAAATTTAACTCCTCATCGAATGATTACCCATGTTGCATACTTTTGATGGACCCTGCTACACAAAAAATGAGAAATTCATGAAAACACGTGATTGTAATCACGTTTTTCATGTATTTCTCATCTTTCATGTAGTAGGGTCCATTGAAATTATACAACATGAGTACTCCTTAGATGAGGAATCAAATTTTGCATCCAACAAGTGTTCCTCATCCCCATAGGAAATCCTAGTTCAATCAATCCAATTGAATTAGCTTCTCAACTGCCTCTGTGTGGGCCCTACGTCAACCTCTGGGCAGGCCTGAAATGCACTGCTAGGAACTGCCTCTGATATGCTTCTGACTAACTACCACTAGTCTGGAGTCCTTTGGCTTGGCTCTCTGGAAATTATTTCGGTCACTAGCCCCCTGAAATGGCCCTTCTTCCAGCCAAATCAAAATTCCCTCTAGAGGCTTTTCCGCAACCCCTGCATCAACCTCACTGTGGCTCTTTCTACATCTCTGTAATGTACTTCACCGGATCTAGAGAACTTCCTTCAGCTTAGTGTCTTTTCCCCTCACTCTTTCTGCTTCCTTACTAAAGCTCGAACTCTCCTAGCACTGTTGGCTCTCTAGAAAATCGAATTCTCCAAAGAAATCGAACTCTCAGTGTTTCTCACAAGTCTGTTCTCCATCTACCCATCGATTTCTTCTTATAGTCCTCTATTGGAGCACAAACGACCAAGATTAAAACTTAATCAAGGGCCCAAATTATTTCCCTATTGCTTTGTGTGAGTTTTTAGATAATTCACACCTTATCTCAATTAATATTAATTAATTAACTAGTTTTCCTAAGTTAGACTAAGGATACATTAAAAAATAGGTTAATAATGATCTAATTGAGACACTTCTAGGTGGAATTTCCATAAACCATTTCTGGGTTATGGAGAAATCCAACATTTTATTCTCTCCAAAAAGTTTCAAGACAAATACCTTTGATGATACATAAAATAAAAAGAGTGTCGTATGTAGCAGTTTCCACAAGAGAAATAGTAACAATTGGTAATTGGGATTGGAGCAGAAAATTGCAAATTTAAGCGAGATTGAGAGAGAAAAAATGTAGCAGACAAATGAAACAATCTAGAAACAATCCAGACAATCAACTAATTATCTTATGTAGGTGAGAACTTTCACTTCTCATTTCCTTAGCAACGATATCTGAATCTGCCAACATAAAAGAAAAGAAACAATAACATTTGCAGTGGAAAATTGATGAATGTTGTACTGAATAAGTGCTTGAAATTGTGTGAAACAAATACTTTCCTAGGCTCATATCTGGGTGGAGTCAACATTATTCAACAATTCATTTTCTCAACTTCTCAAGTTCTTTTGCATCTTTCTCTTCAAGGTATTTATTTATTTACACAATTGTCTAGGGATTTCTATTTGCTCTTTTCACACCTTATGAACATAGGAACTCCAACAAATGTTCCAAAATACATTTTCTATTAGTTGTGTTAGTGATACAAGATGGATAATATTTTACGACTTACCATAATAACCTAAATTGCATCCAAACAAAGAACCAATGCAATTTTCGCATCTCATAATGTGAAAGCAAATAATTTATTTAAATATTTGTCTAATTCAAAATATGTTTACATAGTAGATCATTTACAAGAATTACAAAGAATCAAATATAAAATATCAGTAATGGATGCTGAAAAAAGTTCTCAAGAAATCAGTATTAACAGGGAAGAAAAATGCAGGCAAAGAGGCATAAATCCTACACAACAATCTCCAACTTCCACACTCAGTACTGATGCAACCTCGTCCTCCAGTCTAGGAAAGAAAAAATCCTATGGCACTGGAAAAATGGTTCATGGTGAGCTATCAGGTCATCGAGACGATGAAGTCTCTTCATAAATTCTTTCTAGATAAAGCACATACATTTCAAACAACCAAATGAAAAAGTTCCGTAAATAGAGAAGTCATTCAAGGAGCTATAAACTTGGAAAATGACAGCAGTGTACCACCTAACTGGGTTACATCTTGTTTAGAAGATAATTAGAAGATAATGGAGTAGATTGCAGAAGAGATCATTATTTTCGATGAACATCTTGTCACATTGTAAAATGAAAAATATGACAAGGGCACCAAAAAATTGAGAATTGAAAAGGTAAAAGTTCATAATAAAAATATTATTGATGAAGAACAAATGGATATTGATATGTCTGGCATTGGAACAAAGAGGCTCATGGTATTCCATCAATCTACTGGTGATGCACTTGCACAATATTTTGGCGAACAAACTGTAGAAAAGTTGAGACTAAAAAAGAGATTAAAAGAACTAGAAGACATTCTAAATCCAATTCATTTGTTAATGACTCCACTAGCAATACAGTCACCATCAGTGTCAGCTTCTACTACTGTAACACCGCGATGATCTAATAAAGTTGTCAATATTCTTAATGCAGTCAAATCACATATTATCAATAACATAGCATCCAAATATTAGAAACTATTGGTCATGCATGGAAAGTAGTTTTCGATGTAGTGCATTTGCAATAGGAAATTAACACATTTGTGAATTTTCTTGATAGTAATCTTGAGGAAGATAGGAAATTCGTTGAAAATGATTTAGTTACTCTTATTCAAAGGCTTGCATTACTCTCTGATATAGAGAAGAAAAACAAAGGGCTTCCATATGCTAATTGAATAAAGCAATTGAAGTTGGATGGTCAGAGAAAATCAATACACTTGAGGAAATAATTTTTGAATGTGATAAGCTAAGCAGGCTAAGAAGTGATGCCTATCTGAGAGTGACTCAAATTATACAATGCTTAGATGTTCCATGCATCCTACACAATTCTGAATTGATTTCAAGAGACACATTAAAAGTTGAATTGAATTACCCAAAACAAGCAATGGCAGTGGAATTTGATGGCATAATCAATTTTACTGCAGAAGAAATTACCAAATGGCTAATTAATTTTGTTAGATTCAATAACAAGAACTTTGTCTTGGCTACCCAGATGCAAGAAGAAGTTAGAAAAATTGAAAACGAGATATTTAATGAAAATCTTAAAATGGAAAATACAGTTTCTCTTGACAGAGATTACATTAAAACTACAATGAACATATTTGTTGAACAAATCATGAAATTTTAAGACATCTAATAAAAGCACAGTCACGTTGGATACTTTTTCATAGTGTAAGTGTTCTCAAATCCTTCAACATTCTATTTTAGCTAATATTAGATAATTTAGCTTTATTGATTATGTTATGGTGACCTTTGTTAGTTATTGTATACAAATTCTTGTTTTTCATTGCAGATGCCTTTTTTCATATTACGGTTCATGGGAGCGCAATCTGAGTTCCCTATTGAAAAAATGCATTTACTTTTATGATTTTGGATCACAGTTTTCAATTATCAATGCTACAATTTAGAATTTGTTCAACAATTTTGTCTTTTATGACTATGTTTTGAATATGATCTCATATATATCTGAATAATGGCTATGATCATTAACATTTGAATATGGATATTGTTCTTATTAAATCTGACCCTGTATCAATGCTATCATAATGTTTTCTATAAATTTTTGAACACATGATTTGAGCTTTTGTATTATATTCAATGTTGTTTTATTAGTTAAAACGAAACTGAACATTTGACAATAGTTTTAGATCTTAGGCATACATCTCTGAATAATAGAAGCCTAGCACCATGTCTTCACAACTAAATAGGTTTCATTTTGTGAAGTAAGGAAATCTAGAGAAACTTTTCATTGTAGTTCCTACACACTGCAACATTCCACACAATCAAAGCTCAATTTAATTATGCATATTAATTATTTATTTATTTATCCTACACACCCTTTCTGTGTACAACGAAATAAACCTGGGTATTACAACTCTGATTCTGTTGAGAAAGTTTTTTTTTTATGCCTATGTTTTGAATATGATCTAGTGCATTGAATCTATATTATTTGAGTGTGACAAAAAATTTAATTAGCTAAACAAGCTTTGAAGTATCTGGTATCTATAGATTGAAGTACAATAACTATTTTCCATTTAAAATTATCTCACTCTGTATTTATTTTATGATGATGTCTTCTATTTTTTACATATGCTTTGAGACTTTGTTTTATATCTAATGTTGTGTTATTGATTAAAATAAAAATGAACATTTGACAACAGTTTTATATCTCAAACATAGATCTTTGGAGAATACAATTGCTAATGGAATGTCTTTAGAATTGAATAAATTTCATTCTGCAGAATAAGTATGTATAAATCTATTATTGTGTTTCTATTGCACTCCCACATTCCGCACAATAAAAACCCACTACCTTGTACATGATGCTAATTTGAAATATCGTAAAAAGTGAGAATGGAGGAAAAATAGTACAATGTGGTATTGAACTAGTTAATGAAGAAAAATCGTTTCAATTAAGACAATGATAAACAATGATAACTTTGTTAAGAGGTGTTTTCTATGTACTCTTTGATATGTAATATTATATAGAGTAAGCACAAAAAAGACACTTCACAACCTAAAATAAATCTTACAAAATCTGTACAACTGTGACATGGGCATCAACTCTTCGATTACATTCATTTTCACACTCATAAATAATGTTCTCTATTCTTCTAGTTCTCTAAAACTTGCTTTGAATTTGTGTTATACCTACATCTCCTTCTCTGCACTCACTTGTCTTCACAAATATGCTTTCACCCGCAAATCCTTCACTTCGCATTGTTAGCACATCTATCTATAGTCAGTGCCAAATTCTAAACCGACATACAATATGATTCCCCTCCTTCGGATATACTATATCCAGTTCCTTTTCATATATGAAACGAAACAAGCAAGTGCACTAAAGATCCATATAATCTTTAAGTACTTCGCACAATGTATCAACATTTCTTGTTTCACACCTTAATATAAACACATTTATATAATTCATAATATGATATAGATTATGATATAAGTCATACTATAATTTCTCTTACAATGTTAAATTACCTTTATGTGAAATGTGGAGAAGGAAAGCTTTACTCGATAAGTAAATATCATGATTAAGCATTCTTTATCATTTACTAATTTTGTTATTAATGATAGAATGCAAACTGTGCAATTCTTTAATGTATAACTTTTTAATATTCAGTATTCAACACTCCAAAGTGTTACTATGTGTGGATGGGTAATGTATACGAAAGTGCAAAAAACAATGAATGAATATTTTGCCACACATATTGCTTCATGCACATCCCTTTACTCTGCCATAATAGAGGTATGCATTATTTATAATTAAAATATTACCAATAATATATAATAACATGTGAAAGTGTGGAACAACGATAGACAATATTATGCAGAGTGCGAAAGCTATGCAGAATTAGCTCTGAGTCTACATTTGTATTTCCATTTTACTGGAAGTTCATGGTGAAATATTTAGACTAGAGATCAATGGGAAATTATCATTTAGAAAATTGTGCATCAAATATTCTAAATGGATGTAGCGTGATCATTGAATTATTACAAAGAAATCGTTAAACATGATGTAATGTAGCTCTAGCTGAGGACACAGAATTCATTGTTGAAAGTTTTGCTAACCAAGAAATTGCTTCATGCATTTGATTTCTCCAACAACATGCAAATCACACAGTGCCACTTTGGATGAGATTTCATTGTGTCGAGTTTTCTCCACACTCTAAACAACCGTTAATCAATTAATTAGTTTCATTGTTTAATTTTGTGTTATGTGAAGAGATTTCATTATGCAAAGAGAATTTTTTGGAGAGATTCATTGTGTGAATAGTTCTATGTGAATAGATTTCACTATGCAAAGAGATTTCACTATGCATAAAACTTTCACAATGAAAAAGCTTTCGTTGTGCAGAGAGTTTTGTGTGGAGATATTTCATTGTACAGAAAGCTTTCATTGTGTAGAGTACACAATCCACACAACCCTTAATCAATTAATTAGCGGTAAATACTTTTATGGAGAGCTTTCATTGTGTAGATAGATATCATAAACAATGAATGAATATTCTTTCACACATTTTGCTTTCCGCACATCCCTTTACTCTGCCATAATGGATATATGCATTATTTAGTATTAAAATATTACCAATACTACATGGAGTGCAGAAGCTATGCATAATTATCTCTCCTTCGCATTTGCATTACCATTTCGCCGGAAGTTCATGGTGAAATATTTAGCATTAGGACCAATGGGAAATTATCATTTAGAAAATTGCACATAGAATATTGTATATGGATGCAGCATGATCATTGAATCATTACTAAGAAATAGTTAAAAAGGATGCAGAATTGGCTCTCTTACACAAGCTCTTGTCCGCACTCAAGGTGAAATATTTAGACTGGAGAGCGATAGGTAACTATCGTTTAGTAAATTTCGCATGGAATATTGTGGATGGATGCATCTCTAGCGGAGGACATGGAATTGATTGTTGAAATTTCTTCACGTAACTGATTTCTTGAACAACATGCAAATAATGCAGTGCCACCTCGGATGAGATTTCATTGTGCGGAGTTTTCTCCACACTCCACACAACCTTTAATCAATTAATTCACTATGAAAAGAGCTTTAACTATGCAAAAATCTTTCATTTTGCAAAAAATTTTGTGCAGAGAGATTTCATTGTGTGGAAATATTTCATTCTATAAAGTACACAACCTTTTATCAACTAATTAGTGGTAGATATTTGTATGGAGAGCTTTCATTGTTCCAAGAGATTTCATAAACAATGAACGAATATTTTGTTGCACATATTTCTTTCCGCACATCCCTTTACTCTGCCATAACATAGACATGTATTATTTAGTATTAAAATATTATCAATAGTGCATGGAGTGCAGAAGCTATGCGGAATTAGCTATCCTCCACTTCCACATTGCCATTTAACAGGAATTTCATGGTGAAATATTTAGATTTGGAAGTAATGGGCAATAATTATTTAGCGAATTGCGCGTAGAATATTGTAGATGGATGCAGTGTGAACATTGAATCATTACTGACAAAATATTAAACAAGATGCGAAATTGGATATCATTACCAAGCTCGCATTCGCATTCATGGTGAAATATTTAGACTAGAGAGAGATGGGTAACTATCGTTTAGAAAATTCCACATGGAATATTGTGAATGCATGCACCTCTAGCTGAGGCCACGAAATTGATTGTTGATATTGCTTCATGTATTTGATTTCTCAAATGACATGAAAATTATGTAGTGCCACCTAGGATGAGATTTCATTGTGCGGATTTTTTTCTACACTCCAAACAACCTTTAATAAATTAATTCACTATCCGGAGAGCCTTCACTATGCAAAAATCTTTCATTGTGTGGAAACTTCTTGTGTGAAGAGATTTCATTGTGCAGAAAGCTTTCATTGTGCAAAGTACACAACCTTTAATCAATTAATTAGTGGTAGAGCTTTGTGCGGAGAGATTTCATAAAAAAAGAATAAATATTTTACCGCAAATATTGCTTTCTACACATCCGTTTACTCTGCCATAACGAACATATGCATTATTTAGTATTAAAATATTACCAATACTACACGGAGTGCAGAAGCTAATCAATTAATTAGCTTTTTTGGCTACTTTTGTGTTGTGCAAAGAGCTTTCACTATACAAAGATATTTCACTGTGTAAAGAGCTTTCTGTGGAGATATTTAATTGTGTGGAAAGTTTTGTGCAAAGATATTTCACTATGTGGAGATTTCACTATGCAAAGAGCTTACATTGTGCGAAGAGTTTGGTGCAAAGAGATTTCATTTTGCAGAGTAAACAACCTTTAATAAATTAATTAGCGGTAGAGATTTGTGTGAAGACTTATGTGCAAAGATTTGTGTAGAGAACTTTCATTGTGTGAAGAGTTCTGTGTGAAGAGATTTCATTATGCAGAGAGTTATGTGTGGAAATAATTCATTGTGCAGAGTTTTCTCCACACTCCACATAATCTTTGATCAATTAATTAGTGGTAGAGGCAGGGACTTTGCTGCATTGTACCTATTCCTCTTGTTATTTTTCATTACAATTGTGTATGTGATCTGATGATGGCTTAATGTTATGTTGAAATGATATTTATAGTCCAACTAGTTTATGAGTTAATATGTTATGATTGCTTTTTATATATTACAATTATGAGTATTATAAGTAAAACATAAAAATTGAAAATAGATATGTTATAGTTATAAAGTAGGTGAAATAAGTTTAACATTAATAGGTGACAATTTATTATGATGGTTGAGGGTTGGTTCCTTATTATTAATTTCATATTCAAGATTAATAATAATTAACTTTGTTTTTATTATTTTTGTCTATGATATAATAAGACACGATTCAAGAAACATGTTATTTTGTTGCACCTAAGGGGGAGGCAAGTTGTGCTTATGCTCTCATCTTTATCTAACTAAATACATAGTTCAATGGTGAGGCTTACTCTTGGTGTGATAAGACTATATGGAACAATCAAAATGGTATGAGAAACATTGATTATTTACTTGCACATTGTATAAGCACTTCCCCAAAATCCAATTGGTGCCTTATCAAGTGGGCCATATTCAATTCTACATTTTATATTTGCACCAAAATCGAAAATTAAATTTTGCATGTATTAATTGGTGGATTATCATACCCTATGAAACTTTTAGCATGCAAGAATTTATTAAATAAAGAGTCACTTTATTTATTGTTAGGAACCTTGAGCACTACTTGGGGGGTGGCGGGTGAATCAGTAGTGTGACTTATGACAAATTTTTACCCTTTATTAACATTTCACTTAATCACACACTTGATTAAAACCACATCACAATGTATTAGTAGCATATGTATAACCATGATCATATGAAAAAAAACTAATAAACATATATCATGATATCAACAATGCATAAACCATCACAATACATAAGTGCAACACATCAAAGAAAAATTATACATTATGACACCAAATGTAAGTTGGAAACAACAAGGGTAAAAACCACCATCAGAAGATAGTCTTCGTCATTGTCTCTTCTATTATGTAAAAATGCTTTAGATTTGGTTCACTCACCACCACCAGTGTGCAATCCACCACTTGATAATCATGCGAGTCGCTACTCACTCTAGACAACAACCATGAATGAATTTACAGACTACCACTTGCTGGAAGCCACCACTCCCTCGACTTTGAAGGCCACCACCTATTGGAAGCCACCACTCCTAATAAGCCTTGCCTAGCCACCACTGGACTATCTATCCACCACTCCCATGTTCTCAGGCCACCACCTAAAGGATGTCGCTACACCCTCAGTATGCAGGCCACCACCTGCTCACCAAATGCCCCAACCTTCAACACATCTCATGAACCTCATTTCATCTATTTTAAAATGATGGCCCAAGTACTTTGCATACAAAAAATAAATGAGCCTATTTTCATCAATTTTCACATTGGACTCACACCAACTCTATGCCTAATGCCTCAATCAAAAACCCACTCATACAACAAATGATCAACTCAACAATCCAACTCTCAAATACAACCATCAACAACCTCAACAAACAATCATCAACACAACAAAAACATATCATCTCTCAATAACTCAACTCTCAACATCAATCAACAACATAGAATATAGCTCTCATACAATTTTCCGTATCAAAACCCTCACATACAATTGACTCAAAACTCCTCACTGCAAAATAAAAATTATACAGACAATACATAGTAGTAATATGTGCCCAAATAAATCAACCATGGACATACCAAAATACACAATAAGAAAGCCATAAAAATGTCTTTTCCCCTAAAAACAAAAAACATCAGTCTCATGACCAAACAACTACACAAAGTTTTGTCCTTAGTCATCAATATCTACCCCTTTCCTAAAACAAAACCAACTCTAATATGGAGCTTTCTACTATTCAAAAACTTCTGCTACCACATGCTCTAAACTCTATCTCATCCATCAAGATTTGATCCAAATATTCTACATTTGATTTACTTCTCTACAATCTTTGCAACTTTGTCATAATCTTTAGTTCAATATCTTCCTATCCATCACAAATTATATCATTGTGCTAGCCTATCCATGCATCATACTAGCCTCTAATCTTTGCCATTAACTTCTATGTCTTTACCTCCTTTAGGAGCTTGACCTGTAGCTTCTATATCAACTTCTGCAAGTCGGACGCACTCTCTAACACCAAATTGGTAGATCTACTAATCTATTTAAGCTCTTTGATCCATATTCTCCACTACTCAAATAATAAATATATTCACACCATAACCAATTATTTGAGCTTTAGATTAATTCAAATGAAATTTCCATACAAGACCATGAAGAAAACTCTAGTAAAACACGTCTAGAATTCATTGGCATGCGCAAGGAATGCAGGAAATATCACCTATAGGAGGTAATGTAGGTATTTCCTTTTGGAAAGGTGATACTTGAAGGAGTAACGCAGGTTGGATTAAGCCAACTAGAGTTACTAATGTAGGTTTTCTTCAAGAGACTCAAGTTACCCTTTTTTCAGCCCAAAACTCTTTCAATTCTTAGGGAAAATGCTTCCAACTTTCGGGACACTTTTTTCAACACCTATAGGACTTTTCCAAGCACCTGGAACTCCTCTACATCATCATCATTTCCAACCACCTCTGCAACAAGCTAGGATCATGAAGACCTAGTTAGGAAATCTCCTTAGCATCAATCAACATCTCTACATCAGAACAGGATCTCTACATCGAATCAATGATTACTGATAAAAAATCATGATGGCTACAATCATCAGGTTGAAATCAATGATAAGACCATCAGTGCTAATTCCCTCTTGACATCAATTCTAACATACTCCCCATTTGGCGTTGGTGTCAACCTCAAACGGATCTCCAAACAATGAGCCTGATCTCTAAACACTCCAAAATCTCTCCCCATTTTACATTAATGGCAAAGTGAAATGCCAACACTGAAAAAAATGCCAACATATGTGAGGGGATGAGAGGAGTACCCCTCTAAAATACTCAACACCATGATAACTATAGGGATGATACAAACTGATCCTTGGATAAGCAAGATAAGCATGTGAAATAATAGAATCAGTTGCCAAATATGTCAATATGCTAACATTTCTCAAACCCTATGCCTCTACACTAACACCATGCACTTACTTTCACTACTAGACTGACAATGAAGACTATCAAAGCTGAAGATACTCCCCCTAAACATAAAGTGGGGTTGAAAAACATCTCTCCATGATATTGTTCATGCTATCTGTCGTGCGAATGCCTCCTTGTCACATACAAGAGGCTACACCACTTGGACCAAGGACTATGACCCAATGATATGAAATGGAAGTACATGGCTTCATAGGCCTATTACATGGCTACAATAATGATAATACATGGTTTCACAATGACATGGTTGAACCATCTCTCAGGACTCTCCTCCATGCAAGATAGAAATAAAAATGACTCCATTTCTGTTACACTAAAAAATGTCACCATGGCTATTTACAGTTAGTATGGCTCTATCAACAGTCATGCTATCCTCCTGGGCAAGTCTTATGCCTCTGCTCTCCATGTCAAACTCCAAAAAAGAGAGAAAGTCTTTGTAAATGTGTTTATCTCTGGGTACGCAGATTCTCTCGGCCTTACCTGCGTATACGCACCTAATGTTCACAAAAGCTGCGTACTTGTACGCTCTGTATGTAAAGGGACAGGTGCGTACCCCTGTAAAGGTCAAAAGGCGCGAGTTTCATCTTTAAAAAGTTACTTTTGGTCATTTCTAGAGCATTCTAGAAGGTTGTTCGATATGTATTGAGCGCCTCCAGATGGTTCATGTACCCCTATGAAAGAGGAACTTATCCCATCAAGAGAGGAGCTATCCCATCCAAAGAGGGGATTATCCCATTGATGGTGGACCTGATTAACTTCCTCTTGAGCACTATAAATATAGGCATTGGGCCAGAAGGAAGAGGAGGTTGAAAGCTAAACATTTCTAAGGGTAGATGCTGCAGGAATTAGGACTCCCATTTAGAAGCTTGTGAGGAGAGATTCCCATCCTTTCTTGTTTCATTTGGAAGTGGGTGAGCTTTGTCAAAGTAAAGGAGAACTCTTGATGGACCCTGGGAGGGACTTGCACAACACCAAGGCTCAGGTTGTAATTGTTCCTTTTGTTTCCTATTAATGCAAATGAGTCCATTCTTCTCAATAACTTGTTATTTATGAGTTGTTTCATGTACTCCTTGGTCTATATGTTAAATATGTTTTATTTTATGAGATTATCAAGTGCTATTTAATCGTTTGATTGTTAGTGAATGCAGGTTTCGAAATGAAGGAGGAGCTCATCCGGATCAGCGAGGCTGGACTACTACAACAACGTTGGACTACAGGTAGGATCTAAACACTTGATTTCTTGTATGGTAAATGCATGTTTAGAGAAGGATTGCTCTTGTTTGTCTTGTTTGTCACTAGAGAGTCTTAGACTCCTAGGGAGGTTGGTTGTGTCCGCACTATCGACTCTTTCCGCCTGACAAAATGGCGACTCCACTGGGGACTCCATTGATGTGAAAATTTTTTCCTTTGTATGCAACTTTGATCTGAGAAAAGTCATTTATTTTCTGGTTTTTGGCTGTGTGACTTTGTATTTGGGTGGGCTAGCTTAGGGTTAAATTAGATTTAGTTTTTCTTGGTTTTTCCAGTAGTACGCACCCTTTGAGTATTGCACAGTGTGTACTTGTACGCACTGTTGCTGTGTGCACAGAGCGGGCCCGCACCTGGCTTAACAGGTTGCCTGCGTACCCTGCTTAAAATTAAGAAATTTCCATTTTTTACATTTTTCCTCTTAGATTTTGCTTTTTCTTAATTTTTACTGCCCAGATCCATTAGTCCCCTGTCAAAGATCTTCACCTGAACTTGTTTCGATAGCATTGAGTGTTTTAGTGGATTTCATAGAAGTTTAAGCCCTAGGGTTTGATTTTTGAGTAGGTCCTGTAGTGACTTTGGCGGTAGAAGTTGTCAAGCCTTAGATCTCTCTGGTTTTTTCAGCCTTCTTAGGAGTCGGACCTGTCGTAAAATTCTACCTGTGAGAGCAACTTACCTTTGAGTTGTCTCTTTGGCGAATTTCGAAGTGCTTGTTCATTGAGTATTGAATTCCATTTTACAAAAAGAACAAAAAGATTTGAGTTTTGTTTTGACTGGTTTTTTGATTCTGCATTAGCTGGTCCTTGGCTTGATTGTGGTCAAGTAAAACAACCTAGAATCATCCTTGTAGGCTTTTGCCTCGTTAGGTTTGCTTTAGAGTAAATTTCCTTTTGATTTGCTTGTGAGTCAATTTTTCATAGATTTTATAGATTTTGAGATTGATTTTCGTTAAAATAGATTTATATGCTTTATTAAATAAGGAAAATACAAAAACATCTCCTTTGAAAAGTTTTGTTTCAAGTAGCTTTTGGAGTATTTTGAAAGAGAAAGAATTTTTCGTGCACGTAATGAGCGGTCATGTTTGTATGCTTGGAAAGATAAAGAGTTTTATTTCTCTGATTTTCGTTGCCAAGAGAGTTGTTTTTATATAAATTTGCATTCTCTAAACTTTCTTAGCTAAGAATTTCATTGAAAAAGAAAAGTAGTGTAAATCATCCTAAGTGCATCTTTGTAGTGGTTTGAGTCGAGTCTACACACCATTGGTTTCATTTCCGCTACCTTTTGTCTTTAAAGAAAACCATAAAAAATTAACGCTTAAAGTAAAATCCACATAGTAACTTTTTCTTTTACTAGGGCTCTGAAGCACCAATATAGATCAGGCTAGTGTCTTGGAGTAGGAGAGTAATTAACTCTCCAAGACAGCAAAACCAAACAAGTAGCTTATCTTGTGGGAGGATAAATCCAACTGTTGCATTTATACTCTGGGAAAGCTCCTCTTAAAGGAGAAGCACGAGCTCGTGTCCAAACCAGTGAGGGGATCAATCCTCCCTCGTTGGGAACGACGCCAGACACGCACGTATTACAAACGGTAAACCTCGGATTAACCATTGTCGAGGAGCCAGGGGTCACTTATCGGTAAACCTTGGATTGTTGTCAAGGAGCCGGTAAGGGGATTGAGCTTGATACTCTGCCCTTGCGTGCTGTCGGAGTTTAGACTGTTCCCCCAGGTGTATTTGCCACTGTTGGTAACCTTAGTGGCCATAATCTTAGGATTCTACCCAAGGTGACGGTGGAGGGAAGATCCCACTGTACCTGGAGCAGACGTCGGCTAGACTCACTTGGATTTTCCGGGGGGTTCACTTCACTCGAGACGGTTAAAGTGGAGGAACTTGTGCCGGTCTATTCATTAAGCAGGTTGCCGGGGTAACTGTTCCACCCTCCACTTCTGTACTGAATTCGGCGATGTTGGGTTTCATCTCCAACTAGTGTTTTCGGTCCGGAAGGCTACTGTTTGTGCATGGTTTGACGCCCTAGATTCTTTAGGCGTGTGATTCAAATTTGTTTGGTTCTTTAGCGACTTTAGGTGGTTTGATTTGAGATTTTACTTTGTTTTCGTGTGTAGTAGTTAAAAGTTTTTAGCTGTGGCGGAATTACCGAGACAGTCCCGTAGACTTCGGGGCAAGTCACCTGAGATTGTTACCGGAACTGATTTGTTGAGGAAACTCCGTAGATCGCGGGGTGGACCTCCTGAAGATGTCCCGGGTCAGTACGAAGGATTGAAGGTCCTTGTAACTCCTCCTAGTGGCAGTAGAGTAGGATCACCGGAAGAAGGAGAGTCTTCCTTGGTAGTCCATCCAGATTATCAAAGTCTAGAGACAGGTTATAATCCCGAAGCTGTTACAGTTTCCGAACTTGCTGGTAGTTTTTCATCTACTAGTGATTTAGGTGAGGAACCTGAAATATCTGAGCCTGTTACTCCAACTTCTAGTGTTCCAGATTCACCAAGAGTAGAACGAGTTATCACCGAAAATCTTCCTACTGGTTTGATTGCTATTGAAGAACTTGCTCCAGAGGAAGAAATAGGCGTCTCTAACCTTGAAGATCAACTTACTATTGATCTAAGGGAGCGTGAATCTATCTTTTACAGTCCTCCTAGAAGTACTACTTGGTACCTTTCGTTAACTAACTATTTAGACAACTCAGGGTTAAGTTTTTCTCCACCTCGTACTCCTTTTCCACCTGGAGGTATCTATACTCCTGTAAATATGTCTGGTCAGTCGTCCGTGTTTACTCAATCTTCCGAATCTTTCTTACACGGCGGTCCTTCTGTTCCCACCGGGTATCAGTCACTTTCTGGTACCTTTGCGGGGGCATCTCCTCAACCCATTGATCATGGGTTATTAGCTGGAAACAATGGTAATAGACCGTTGGGTGTAGGGGACATTTACATGATGTCAGGATCAGTTCCCGTTTCTCAACCTCAAGGTGGCCAATTACCGCCTGGGGGGCAGCCTCAATTAACGCCTGGGGGGCAACCTCAAGGTACACAAATTGTGTCTGGGGGGCAACCTCAAGGCCGGTATGTACCTATGGTACAATACATGCCTCAAGGTCAACCCCAGCCTCAATATGTACCCCAGGGTCAACCTCATTATCAATATTTACCTCAAGGGTATCAACCTCAAGGTCAAGGTCAACCCCAGTATCAGTATTTACCCCAAGGTTATCAACCTCAAGGTCAATACTCGAGTCAAGGTTATCAACCACCTCAGGGTCAGTCTTATGTTCAAGGTCCGGGAAATGTACCTCTCAATTATCAACCCTACCCTCAACCTGGTTACGGATCTCAGTATCCTCAACCTGTTACGGGTCAATACCCCGGAATGATAGTGTGGGATCCATCACAAGGTCAACAGGTGTTGCAGCCAAGTGTACAGTTGTTACCTCAAACTGGACAACCCGTAGTTTCTGTTTCACCCCAGCAACCGCAACCTGTCCAGTCAAATATTCAAACTTTTGTAACTTCGGTAGTTACTCAGCCGCCAATTGCACCTAGTACTCCATCTCAAACGGCTGCTGCAACTACCGCAACATCTGCCGCACTTACTTCTGGAGTATCGACAGCTCCTGTTTCTACTGTCTCTGTAACTACTCCTCAGGCATCTTTACCCTTATCTGGATCTACGATTCAAACTACGGTTCAGATGCCTGTAGGTCAGCCTGGTATAAGTACGGTTGTCACTACTCAACCACAATTTGTTCATCAACCGTACCAGGGACAGTACCAATATGGGCAAGCTGTCCAGCAGCCAGTTTACCAGTATCAACCGTATCCTGGGTACACTTATCAACAACCTCAACAACCCCAGTACGGTCCGGTTAATCCTGGTTTTCCAGGAGGATACAATATCCCGAATGCAATGCCTATTCCAAGTTATCCTGGATATCCTCCTCCTGGGGCTGGTGTCATGACTCAGAGTTTTAGGGATCCGAACCGGCAATTGCCGTTTATCGCAACTTTGGATTTACCAGACTTGTCGCGCCTAACGAACGATCCAATCAATTATCTTCCGTTTTGGCCGCCAATGCCAAATAAGTTGCCCAGCGATATACCCAAGTTCGAAGGTAAGTCTGGAGAGGACCCGTCGAATCATGTGATGACTTACCACCTCTGGTGTGCTTCAAATTCTATCTCGGATGATTCGATCCGCTTACGTCTTTTCCAGCGTACACTCATTGGTCTCGCGGCCAAGTGGTACATTGAGTTACCACGGGCCTCTTTTTACAATTTTAGCCAGTTAGCTACCTCGTTCTTAACTCACTTTCAGTTGCCGGTCAGATACGATAACGGCACGGAGTTATTAACTTCTCTAAAACAATCGACGTCCACGTATATTTTCGATCACATTCATGAGTGGAGACGTCGAAGAAGGTTAGTGAAAGTTTTTATTCCGGACCAAATCTTAGCTGAATGGTTTGTTAAATCATTATTACCGAAGATTACTGAAGATGTAGCTAAGGCCGGAGTAGTTACTGAGGAGCAAGTCATTGCTCAGGCACAGTACCTTGACTTAGTTTATACTCAGTCGGGTACGTTACACGAGAAGATCCCAGATCTTCCAAAATCGAATCAAATCGCTGCTGCTCCTTCGGGATCTCATGCCGCTGATGGTATGATTGGTACGGTGAACACAAAGAGCAAGAAGAAGTCTTCCAAGAATTCTACTACTCCTATAATCACCTTGCCTGATTCCCCGACAGGAGAGTCTTCTCCTGAACTTTCCGCCGATATTCACGCTGTGGAGTCATCTACGGCCAAATCAAAAAATGGTGGAAAGAAGAAAGGAAAGAAGAAGGCTAAAGCAGACAAGGCTCCGAAGGAGAAAACAGAAAAGGCGGAAACCAATGACGAAAAACGCAAACCTCGATATCCTTGTCTTATTTGTGAAGAGGATCATTTTACAAGAGATTTCCCTCATCGGGCCGAGGTTGTGAAAATAGTCAAAGGTTCTCCCACTCCTGCTGTGTTGAAAGATCCCTTTCCAAAGCAGGAGAGTAAGATGATAGGTTCTTCCTCGACTGCCAGTGAAGAACCCATTTTGATGATGTCTCATGTGAGGATTGCGACTCGGTCGCAAGATTATGGTAGTAAGAATCCTGTTGATGGTAAGGAAGCAGAATCTTCTCATTCTAATCCATCAACCTCAGCTCCTGGTTCCGATCCACTACAGATCGAAAACCTAACCCGGACTTAGTAATCAAACCGCCCACCAAGGGTGTACTTCGAAGGTCTGCTTTCAATCCACATGCAAGAGCGGCCCAGAATTACAACATTATTGAGGACTTAGCTGTTTCACCCTCAGCAATGTCGGCTTTAGAAGTGCTGCAATCATGCCCAGCACAACGAAAATTACTTTTGTCGGCTATCGGAGCTGTTGATGTTCAGGACCCGAATCTGATAATCTTCGATCTAGAAAATAGTACACCGCGCCTACCCCATCAAATGGCTTTCCAGATTCCAGTGATAGTCAAAAACAGGCCTATTCATCGGACTGTAATTGATGAGGGAGCTTCCACGTGTATTATGTCGATTCAGTGTTGGAGATCGCTTGGTTCTCCTTCGCTGAACCAATCCCCGACCATCCTTAAGGCCTTTGATGGCCGTGGGTTTCGTCCGTTTGGTATTCTACAGGAATTGCCTATAGGGGTAGAAGGTAAAACCGTTAGTCTGGATGTGGAGGTGGTTGATGCCCCTCTAGACTACAACCTTCTTTTGGGTCGAAGTTGGTCATATGCTATGACAGCGGTCGTTTCATCGGTCTTCAGAGTAATAAAGTTTCCACATAACGGCAAGATCGTGACAATTGATCAGTTGACATACTTTTCATCCGACCCAGCCTCTTCAGAGAGTATCCAGCATGTCGGTAAGACGACAATCCCTTATAGGGACGTTGGCGTAGGTTTAGTTAAAGATTCCGGTTTACTGGGAACTTTTCCTTTCCCTCTAATCAACGCAGACCCTTCATTTGCATCAATTCATATGATTACATCAAACACCATTATTTACGACGATCCTTGGATTGTCCCATCTGAATCTGAGATAGACTCATTCGGTGATGCTATGCCTTTGAGTCCATATGAAATTGCTTATGAAGCCGTCGTGTCTTTTACCGACTCGCGTTCAACCCAAATCGACCAAATGAATGTGGTCAGTGAGGAATCACTTTTCACACCAACCTCAGAACGGATAGCGTTTCCCGAAGTCGTGTCATCTGACGAACAACTTCGCGAAATCCTAAGTGTAGATGATCTACCATGGGAAGATCTCCATCATAGATCTTCGTTTTTACCTGAGGGTGATGCTTTTGAAAACGATTTTTCATCTATTTTTACCGCTGAATATGTCAAAGACGCTCAGAATCCAACGAAACATCCTGATTCAGAGTTGAATTTAGGGAATATTTCTCGCACTATTCCCATTGATATTTCAGTGAAGCCCGGAATTGAGGAAAACATTCATATAGGTGCCTCATGTACAGAAGATGAAATTCAAACTTACAAGGCCCTATTCCAAGAATTCCGCGATGTGTTTGCCTGGTCTTACGAGGAAATGCCAAGAATCGATCCTGCCATTTTTGTTCATGAAATAAAGACCTGCCCGGATGCTAAACCCGTCCGGCAACGGTTGCGTCAGATTTGTTGGCATTATGGTTCAAGTGTTGTCCTTGATGGCAACTCACTCAGTGGATGGTACAGGTGCTCAGAAGTTGGTACAGGTGATGGCAACTTAATCAGAAGACAGATCTCAGTACAGCATGCCAAGGAAACTCATACACGCTGTTTCGTTAAGCCCAAGTCGCGTGTACACGCAAGTTCGTTTCAGAAAAAGCGCGTGTATGTGGAAAGGTTCCTTTGGTTCATGGTGGTTAGACCTTGGAAGTTGTGCCTATGATTTCGGACCATTATGTCTCGACGGGCGTGTCGATCCCTAGTTTTAAAGTTGATGGTATTGTGTTACTATGGTTTTGGCTCTTGGTATTAAGAAAGGCCTAAGGCTATATAAGGAGAAGAAGATCATTAGGCAAAGATGATCTTTCGACAAGGCATGAATATCTAAGAGAGAAAGAGATCTGATATGCAGGTTCTGAGTTGGTTGATCTAAGCCAAGGAGAGATCACATCGGTTAATGGAAGACTAGATCTAAGGATAGATCGGGATCTAATGGTTTGAAATGCACTATCATGATATGGTTGATTATGCGTATTTCTAGATCTGCATATTGTCGCAATGTTACGTTCTGAGTCTAACTAATATCTGGTACAGCTGCAAGTTGAGAAAGTTTATTTTTAGATCTGTACGCAGGTTGGCTTCGGTAAAAGGGCGTGTATACGCGGTTTCTGCTCATTAAAGTAGCGTATATCTTTTGAAGCTTGATTTTGGTTTACAGTGGGGTCTGACTGTTATTACAGAGTTCTGTAGTCTGCTCTGTGTTCTGGTAACTGGTGATTGACAGGGTTCAGTGGTTCAGTGATTCAAAGTTGGGTTGTTTTATGCTTCAATGATCTGTTGTGAAAATTGAATGAATTGTGGTCTTCAGATTGTAATGTTGTGCTTCAGGAATATCCAAGTCTGAAAATGTATGAAAAGTGATACCTGGAAGAAGGAAGATTGTAGGTCAGCACCTACGTACTAGTATCTTGGCTAGTACAAAAGCAAAGGGGGTTGGAGCTCCCTTCCAAGGAAGTTTGGAGAACGAGAGAAGGTTGAAGCCTTCTGCAGGTTGTAGCCTGCGTACTGGTATAAGGCTGCACCAGTACAAAAGATTGTAAACTGAAGTTTCATATTAAGAAAGATAGAGACAACTTGCAGCAGGTGGTTTTCACCCACATTGGGTTTCCACCTTATATCTTGGTGTTCATGTGTGTGGCTTTTTATCTGTTCTGTTATACTGCACATGTTTACTGTTAATATGATGAATAATGTCCTGATGCACTTAATTGAAAAATAAGCCAACTAAATTGTGAGTTTTCTGCTTATACGCTGTTTTACTTCGTCACAGTAGCGTGTACACGCTGGTTCACTTAACTGAAGTAGCGTATATGTTTTTGGGCATTTAAAAGTTTGATTAATCTGATAATACTGATTCACCCCCCCTCTCAGTATTATTTCCAACAATTGGTATCGGAGCAGGTCCTTCAGAGAAGCTTGATCGCTTGAAGGAAGATCATTCATCATGAGCAACTACGAGAAAGAAGCATCAATCAGGCCACCGGTTTTTGATGGAACAAATTTCAATTATTGGAAGGTAAGAGTTACTGCATATCTTCAATCTCTTGGTACAGAAGTTTGGGACATTGTAGAAAAAGGCTATGCTTTTCCTTCAGCTACTCCTACAGATCCAGATGAAAAAAAGGCATATGAAACAAATGCAAAAGCAGTCGCTACCCTATTAGGAAGTATATCTCAAACAGAATTCATGAAGGTCATGCACTTCAAATCAGCAAAAGAAATATGGGACAAAATGATCACTAGCTATGAAGGAGATGAACAGGTAAAGGAAGCTAAACTTCAAACACTCAGGATTCAATATGAGACTCTCAGGATGTATAATGATGAAAGTGTGGCTAATTATTTTCTCCGGGTAGATGAGATTGTTAATTGTATGAAAAACTTGGGTGAAGAAATAAGAGAAACTATAGTAGTTCAAAAGGTTCTAAGATCTTTATCCCCCAAGTTTGAATCTAAAGTATCTGCAATAGAAGAAAAAGAAAATCTCCGTGTTCTCACTATGTCTCAGCTACATGGAATTCTAACCGTTTATGAAATGAGAAAGGGAGGTCCATCTGACAGAAGGGAAGCTGCTTTTAAGGCATCAGGAAAAGAAGATTACTATGAAGCAAGCCATGTTCCAGAAGAAGAGGAAGAAGAATCAAATTTTGTCAGAAATCTTCAAAGGGGTTCTGGAAGGTTCAGAGGTAAGCTACCTTTCAAATGTTTTGCTTGTGGGAAAGTAGGTCATTATGCTGCAAAATGTCCTTATAAGGATAAAGGAAAAGAACCTGCTAGATGGAACAAGAAACAAAGTGCAAATAGGAAAAGCTACTACACCCATGAAGATAGTGATGGCTTATCAAACAGTGATGAAGATGAACAAGGTAATAAATATAAGCTGTTAATGGCATTTGAAGATGATGATTATGAGGATGCTATAGATGTGGATAATCTCTATAATGAAATCACTAGACTCAAGAGAAGCATAGAAGAAAGGAATGTGATTATTGATACTTTGCAATTTCAGATTGATGAAAAGGAAAAACATCTTGAAAAACTAGAAGGTGAAATTGTTGGTCTCAGAAAAGAAATTGAGAAAACAAAAACTATTAATCTTAAATTTGTCAAAGGATCTGAAACCTTGGATGAGATTATTAGTGTGCAGCGGTCTCCTCTAAACAAAACAGGTTTGGGCTATAATGGAGAAACCTCTCAAGCATCCACCTCAAAAAGTTATCTTGATGCAGCAAGAGGAAATGAGCGGAAGAACAATGAAGATAATCAGGTAAAGCAGGGACGAGTTACAAACAGAAACTATCAGGGACAATCCTCCTTAAGGATGAACAAAAGCTACAACCAACCACAGGTAAAATCTTCTCAGTTTGGCTCAAGAATAGATGAAAATAGAAATTACAATCAGTTGGCTGGTAGATTCAATAACCGCAGAAGCTTCTTCAATGGACAATGCTTTTCTTGCCACAACTTTGGTCACAGAGCAGCTCAATGTGTTGCATATAAAACAATCATGACTAGGGAAGCTCAAAAACAAAGAAGTATGACAGGGATTACAAAAAGGACCTATAACAACTTTTCGGTGCTTGAAAATGAAGTTGAATGTTCTATTTGCAATAATTTTGGTCATAAAGACTCTGAATGCAGGAGCAGGTTTCAGGAGAAAAAGGAACAAGCCACAAGCACCAAAACATGGAGAATAAAGGAACCTCAAACAGAAAGATGTGGGATAGCATTTTATGCAGAAGGACAGGAAAATCTATGGTACATTGACAGTGGATGTTCGAAACATATGACAGGTGATAAAGAAAAACTTGAATCTTATTCTACTTTAGAAAAGGGAAAGAAAGTCTCTTTTGGAAATGATACTCCTGCTACTATAAAAGGAAAAGGTATTGCTCCTTTAAAAGAAAAGGTCAAGGCTGGAAATGTTTTGTATGTTGATGGATTGAAACATAATCTTCTAAGTGTCAGCCAGATGTGTGATCAAAAAACAGAGGTTATTTTCAGATCGAATGGATGTCTTGTTCGTGATCTTGATACAGGTAAAACAGTTCTCAAAGGCAAAACAACTCCAAATAATCTGTACATATTTGAAGAAGAACAACAACAATGCTATCTTAGCAAGGATGAAGAGCACTGGTTATGGCATCGAAGGTTGGGACATCTAAGCTTCTCACAAATAAGGAAAGCATGCAAATATCAGGCAGTTCGCGATCTTCCAGATATCAAAATTCCAGACAACACCATATGCAAATCTTGTCAGTTTGGAAAGCAGACCAGAACTAACTTTCCAGAGAAGGAAGGATCAGCTAGCTTGCCTCTTGAGCTAGTCCATACAGATGTATGTGGTCCATTTAGGAAAAGGTCACCTCGAGGAGAAGAATATCTGATATTATTCATTGATGATTTCTCAAGGTTTGTTTGGTTAGGGCTTATGAAGCACAAAGATGAAGCATTCGAAAAATTCAAATCCTTCAAAGCATTGGCCGAAAATGAATCAGGACACAAAATCAAGTGCCTCAGATCTGACAGAGGTGGGGAGTTCACATCAAATGAATTTTTTGATTTCTGCGATGAACATGGGATAAGAAGAGAATTCTCTACAGCTAGAACTCCTCAGCAAAATGGGGTTGTGGAAAGAATGAACAGAACTATCCAACAAATGGCTCGTGCTATGCTCGATGAATCAGGTACTCCTGCAACCTTCTGGGGAGAAGCCGCACATGCTGCTGTTATCATTCTTAACAAAACAAATGTCCGAGTAAACAGCACTCAAACACCTCATGAGCTTTGGAGTGGTAAAACTCCTTCCGTGAAGCATTTCAAAATCTTTGGGAGCAAATGTTATATTAAGAACACTGATGAGCAACTTGGCAAACTTGAACCTAGAGCAGATGAGGGCATTCTTCTTGGTTATTCTCCACATAGCAAAGCATACAAGTGCTACAATAAAAGACTTGGCAGAATTGTTGACAGTATTGATATAGTGGTTGATGAGAAGGGATATATTCCTAGGCAAGTTCATCATGAAGAAGATGAAGGTTACTCTCAAAGGCGAAATGATGAAGAAGAAGAACCTCAAGAAGAAGAAGAATCTCAAGAAGAACCAGAGGAGCAGACAAGAATAGAAGAGAAGACTCCATCCAGATATGTCCAAAAGAATCATCCAGAAACTCAGATTGTGGGGCAGAAAGAAGCAGGAGTACAAACAAGAAGGACACTTGCAGAAGCTTCAAGCTACTTGGCTCTACTCTCCTCCATTGAACCACAAAATGTGAAAGAAGCGTGCAAAGATGAATGTTGGGTCAAAGCAATGGATGAAGAACTTGAGCAAATCGAAAGGAACAACACTTGGGAATTGGTTCCTAGACCAAAAGATAAGAATGTAATAGGAACAAAATGGGTCTTCAAGAATAAGTTAAATGAAAATGGAGAAGTAATTAGAAACAAGGCCAGACTTGTTTGTAAAGGGTATGCACAGCAAGAAGGAATAGATTTTGAAGAGACCTTTGCTCCTGTGGCAAGACTAGAGGCCATCCGAATGTTCCTTGCTCTCTCAAGCTTTCAAAACTTCAAGGTATTTCAAATGGACGTGAAATCAGCCTTCCTGAATGGAGACTTAGAAGAAGAAGTATATATTGAGCAGCCAGATGGGTTCATTCTTGGGAATGATCCAAACCTTGTATGCAGATTGAAAAAGGCTCTCTATGGGCTCAAACAAGCCCCAAGGGCTTGGTACTATCGGTTGGACAAATATCTTCACCAACAAGGCTTTTCAAAAGGATCAGCAGATAGCAATCTCTATATAAAAGTTGAAAATAACAAATTGCTAATTCTTGTTGTTTATGTAGATGATATTATTTTTGGCAGCAATGAAGAAACTATGAGTCAAAACTTTGCCTTGGTTATGCAGAAAGAGTTCGAAATGTCACTTCTTGGAGAATTGACATATTTTCTTGGATTGCAAATCCAACAAAATGAAGGAGGTATCTTCTTGTCTCAAACCAAATACCTCAAGCAGATCTTGAAGAAGTATGGCATGGAAGAATCAAAACCAGTATGTACACCCATGGTTACAGGATGCAGCCTCAGTGCAAATGATGAATCAGCAGCAGTTCACCAACCCACTTATAGATCCATGATTGGGAGTTTGCTTTATTTGGCAGGTACTCGACCAGATATTACTCATGCAGTAGGGATGGTTGGAAGATTTCAAGCCAACCCAAAGGAAACCCATCTTCAGGCAGTCAAAAGAATCTTCAAATATCTTCAAGGGACCCAAAACTATGGCTTATGGTATCCTAGAAATACAGATCTCACTCTTCATGCTTACACAGATGCAGATTGGGCTGGAAGTGTGGATGATAGGAAAAGCACAAGTGGAGGTGCTTTCTTCATGGGTTCCAGATTAGTGTCTTGGTTCAGCAAGAAGCAAAGTTCGATTGCCTTATCTACAGCTGAAGCAGAATATGTGGCTGCAGCATCTTGTTGCACACAACTTCTTTGGATGATGCAGACCTTGCAGGACTTTCAAATCACTTGCACTCCACCTGTCTCTATCTTATGTGATAATACAAGTGCAATCAGCATTTCAAAGAATCCAGTCATGCACTCAAAGACCAAGCACATACCAATCAAGTACCATTTTCTTCGGGAACAAGTGCTTGAGCAGAAGGTCAAATTGGAGTATGTTCCTTCTAAGGAGCAAGTTGCTGATATTCTCACAAAACCACTGCCCAGGGAAACTTTTGAATATCTCAGACAAAAGCTGGGAGTAGTTGATGCTTCATCCTGTTGATTGAAATTTGTTTTGTTCTACAGAAAAATTGGTATACGCAGGTTACGGAAGGGATATGAGCGTATACACGCGGATTTATGGTGAGTAAGTCGCGTGTATGCTGGACGCTTGTTGCAGAAAGAATATCCGCGTACATACGCTGTTTTATACAGGATAAAACGCGTATATGAAGTTCTGAACAGCAAAGGAAAACTCTGAAGTTCTGAACAGCAATAGGAATGTCAGAAGTATTCAGGCACAGTTTCAGGGAGTGCAACAGGCACAGGTTCAGGGGGAGTAGCTCAAAAGTCTCATAAAGCATTGTTGGCATTCAGATGTTTTGGTTGTTGGTTTAAGAAGAAGGAGCTCAGAAAGCAATTCTAGTTACTGATCTAACAAGATGTTTATCCGATGCTGCTGGTGTCTTTTCTAAATCTTGGTCTAGATCTGTTGTCTCTATGTCTTTCTTGTCTCTTTTATGGTGTCAAGGTCATGTAACGGCCTTTGTTGGTTTCCCCACTATGCCTGGGATGAATGATGAAATGTTCATGTATTATCATGTGTCTTCACATGGTTAGGTGGATGAGTCAATATTGGTATATCCCCACTAGATTGGGTGATGAATGTATGTTGAGTCTTTTGATGATAGGAAGGTCTTCTTTAATGTATAAGTCTTTGTTCTTCTTGAAGAACATCTTTTGCAGATCTTGCCTACAGTCAAGGGGAGCATGAACAGCACTTGGTAAGCAGGACGGATAGATTGGTACACTTTGGCATACACAAAGGGGGAGCACACTTGGAGATTTCAGCATGTTCTCAGGGGGAGTATGGACAGCAGTATGGACAGCAGAAGGAATACCAAGGAAGAGAATATTTTGGTCCACCCTTTGCCCTTGATGTCAAAGGGGGAGAGTGACTTGGTGTGGTGGTTGCCATCAAGTCCAAAGGGGGAGATTGTTGGCATTATGGTTCAAGTGTTGTCCTTGATGGCAACTCACTCAGTGGATGGTACAGGTGCTCAGAAGTTGGTACAGGTGATGGCAACTTAATCAGAAGACAGATCTCAGTACAGCATGCCAAGGAAACTCATACACGCTGTTTCGTTAAGCCCAAGTCGCGTGTACACGCAAGTTCGTTTCAGAAAAAGCGCGTGTATGTGGAAAGGTTCCTTTGGTTCATGGTGGTTAGACCTTGGAAGTTGTGCCTATGATTTCGGACCATTATGTCTCGACGGGCGTGTCGATCCCTAGTTTTAAAGTTGATGGTATTGTGTTACTATGGTTTTGGCTCTTGGTATTAAGAAAGGCCTAAGGCTATATAAGGAGAAGAAGATCATTAGGCAAAGATGATCTTTCGACAAGGCATGAATATCTAAGAGAGAAAGAGATCTGATATGCAGGTTCTGAGTTGGTTGATCTAAGCCAAGGAGAGATCACATCGGTTAATGGAAGACTAGATCTAAGGATAGATCGGGATCTAATGGTTTGAAATGCACTATCATGATATGGTTGATTATGCGTATTTCTAGATCTGCATATTGTCGCAATGTTACGTTCTGAGTCTAACTAATATCTGGTACAGCTGCAAGTTGAGAAAGTTTATTTTTAGATCTGTACGCAGGTTGGCTTCGGTAAAAGGGCGTGTATACGCGGTTTCTGCTCATTAAAGTAGCGTATATCTTTTGAAGCTTGATTTTGGTTTACAGTGGGGTCTGACTGTTATTACAGAGTTCTGTAGTCTGCTCTGTGTTCTGGTAACTGGTGATTGACAGGGTTCAGTGGTTCAGTGATTCAAAGTTGGGTTGTTTTATGCTTCAATGATCTGTTGTGAAAATTGAATGAATTGTGGTCTTCAGATTGTAATGTTGTGCTTCAGGAATATCCAAGTCTGAAAATGTATGAAAAGTGATACCTGGAAGAAGGAAGATTGTAGGTCAGCACCTACGTACTAGTATCTTGGCTAGTACAAAAGCAAAGGGGGTTGGAGCTCCCTTCCAAGGAAGTTTGGAGAACGAGAGAAGGTTGAAGCCTTCTGCAGGTTGTAGCCTGCGTACTGGTATAAGGCTGCACCAGTACAAAAGATTGTAAACTGAAGTTTCATATTAAGAAAGATAGAGACAACTTGCAGCAGGTGGTTTTCACCCACATTGGGTTTCCACCTTATATCTTGGTGTTCATGTGTGTGGCTTTTTATCTGTTCTGTTATACTGCACATGTTTACTGTTAATATGATGAATAATGTCCTGATGCACTTAATTGAAAAATAAGCCAACTAAATTGTGAGTTTTCTGCTTATACGCTGTTTTACTTCGTCACAGTAGCGTGTACACGCTGGTTCACTTAACTGAAGTAGCGTATATGTTTTTGGGCATTTAAAAGTTTGATTAATCTGATAATACTGATTCACCCCCCCTCTCAGTATTATTTCCAACAAGATTCACCCTCGAAAAGCAGCTGCGATTAAAGCAGAAGTCGAAAAGTTGTTGAAAGCAGGTTTCATTTATCCAATCCCGTTAACGGATTGGGTATCGAATATTGTTCCGGTTAACAAGAAACAAGGAACAATAAGAATCTGTATCGACTATAGGGATATAAATCGAGCTTGTCCAAAAGACAACTATCCTACGCCCTATATCGATCAAATAATTGATGATTGTGCCGGAAGTGAAATGTTTTCCTTTATGGATGGTTTTTCGGGCTATAATCAAATCAATATTCTACCTGCCGATCAACCAAAAACGACATTCATTTGTCCATGGGGGACATTTTCTTACTGCAAATTACCTTTTGGGCTTAAGAATGCCGGAGCCACTTTTCAACGGGCGATGTCTTATGTATTTCATGACATCAAGAACATTGTGCAACCGTACCTCGATGATTTGCCTGCTCATTCTTTACATCGAGCTGATCACCTTGTCCACTTACGAGCAATCTTTATGAGGTGTAGGCATTATCGTATTCGGTTGAATCCGCACAAATGTGTTTTATGTATATAAGCGGGTCGATTGCTGGGATTTGTTGTTTCAAAAGCCGGCATTCGCGTCGATCCCTCGAAGGTCGAAGCCATCATCAAATTGCCTCCTCCTTCGAGTTTGCGCCAACTCCAAAGTTTGCAAGGGAAAGCAAACTTTTTACGCTGATTCATTCCAAACTACGCCGAGGTCACTAAGGGTTTTACACGGTTGTTGAAACAGAACGCTCAATTCTTTTGGGACGAGATTGCCCAACAATATTTTGATGCACTTAAGCACGCGTTGACCCATGCACCGTTGTTGCATCCTCCCAACTACAACCAGGACTACTTCTTATACCTCGCAGCTTCGCATTCCACTATTGGAATGGTGTTAGTCCAAGAAGATGAATTCGGAACGGAACATGTGATATATTATCTTAGTAGGACGTTAAACCCCACTTAGCTAAAATATTCGCATGTGGATAAATTGGCCCTGGCAGCCGTTCAAGCTGTCCAGCGTTTTCGTCACTACATTCTTCTCCGTAAAACTACAATTATTTCGGATTGCAACCCTATGATTTATATTTTGACTAAACAACTGCTAGGGGGCAAGTACTCTAAATGGATCGTTATCCTGCAAGAGTTCGACTTGGAGTTCGAGAAGTCCAAGTCTAAGAAATCCTTAGTTTTTGCGGAATTGATGTGTGATTTCCCGCGTGCTGACACAGAAACTGTGGCAGAGGAGTCCATTGCGGACGAATCTTTGTTTCTTATTAGTACTTTAGATCTGTGGTATGGGGATATAATCATCTATCTCCAAACCCAAACCTTTCGGCCTGAAACTCCAAAGTCGGAGCGTCGAAAAATTCGGTTTCAATCCCAGCAATACAGAATTATTGGAGATACACTTTATCGCCGGGGGGCAGACTCGGTTTTTCGACGTTGTTTAACTCACGAAGAGGCTGAGAGGGTTTTGAATGATTGTCACTCTGGAGCGTGTGGTGGTCATATGTCTGGGTATGCCACATCTCAGAAGGTGTTGCGTGCTGGCTATTTCTTGCCGTCCATGTTTAAAGATTGTATCATTGCGGTCCGAAAATGCCACAACTGTCAAGTGTTCGATCGCAATATGCGCGCACCACCTGCTCCTCTCCATCCTATAATTGCCGTTGGTCCTTTCACCAAATGGGGTATCGATTTTATTACTTGTAACCCTCACTCGGCCGGGGGGCATGCGTATATCATCCTCGCGGTTGATTATTTTACTAAATGGGCCGAGGCGATGCCTACATTCGACGCAAGCGGCAAAACAGCTGCAGTTTTCGTATTCAATCACATTATAACTAGGTTTGGTGTCCCGCAAGCAATCATCACTGACCATGGGAGCCATTTTCGAAACATCATGATGACTGAGCTTACAAGCCAGCTTGGTTTGCGCCACGATAGCTCTACTCCTTATTATCCACAAGCCAACGGTTTGGTTGAGTCTATCAACAAAGTTCTGGTTATCATGATCCGACGAATCATTGGCATTCATCGGTCGAATTGGCACAACATGTTATTTTCAGCGCTATGGGCATACCGAACTTCAGTGAAAACTTCAACAGGGTTCACTCCTTTCCAGCTAGTTTATGGCTTGGAAGCTGTGTTACCCATTGAATGCGAAATCCCATCACTTCAAATGGCTGTCAAATTACTCCCAGCTACTTCCGAAGAGGAGAAACGTTTATTATACTTAGCTCAATTGGATGAGACTCGACGTGACGCTGCATTGGCAATCGAGACTCACGCGAAGCGAATGAAAGCTCAGTATGATAGAAATGTGACCCCTCGAAGTTTTTCGGAGGGAGACCTAGTGCTATTATATGATCAAGCTAACGATAAGCTAGGTGCTGGAAAATTCGTTCCTATGTGGCATGGACCCTACATTGTAAAGCGAAAGCTAGCAAAAGGGGCCTATGAGCTGGTAGATTTTGATGGGGACTCTTTGGGTAAACCCAGAAATGGACTTTACCTTAAGAGGTATTATGCTTAAATGATGGGTATGGAGAATTTTTAGTTAGGTTAGGTTTTCTTTCTAGCTAGTATGTTTGTTAGTTTAGATAGTGTGCTTAGCTTAGAAAGTGTGTTTTTCGTCGTTATTCTGGCTTATCTTGGTTTTACTCTTGATATTGCAGATGTCGACGCCTCTCCAAACGTACATTGGATTTGCCGATGGTGCTTGTCGTAGTACACGGAATATCTCTTCCGCAGCTTGGGTTATCTATTCGCCCTCTGACGAGTTAGTTTCTATGCATGGGGTGAGCCTCGGTCAAACAACGAACAACATTGCAGAATACAGTGCAGTGGTTGAATTATTGTCTGAATCTATTTCATTCGGAATTCGACGTTTGATAGTGAGGTTAGATTCTGAACTTGTTGTATTACAGCTTAATAGAGTATATGCCATTAGAAATCCTGTGTTATTAAGGTTGTTTTTGAGAGTGCGTCTCTTGGAACATGAATTTGATTACATTGAATATCAGCATATTCCAAGGTCTTTAAATACATTAGCAGATGCAATTACTTCTCGAATGTTGGACAGACATTTGCGATAATCATGCAAGTAAATTTAAAAACATTTCATCACATATGTTAAACAAGATAAGCCGGTAATAATGATATATATATATATATATAGGAGTGTGTCAAAAATATACATCGTCTTCGATCATAGGTTGAAAAACACCTTATGATCGGCAAAAATGATAAGTACAAAAAACCAAAAATGTCATATGTGTCTACAAAAGTGACTAGCCAATCACTGATGGTGCTCTCTATACGAGACCACTGCCCGCGCTACCCTACACAGGAACCTCCTAAAAGGTCCTGGGATTGCGACCACATAGCGCTGAAGTCGAATAGGAATGTCATCTATGGTGGTCTCTGGTATATCCGCCGTCAGACGCTCTAGATCCTGTTCCAACTCGGCTAAGGTCTCTGCGGCCGCATCCTGTGGGGCTGGTGCTGGTACAGCTGGTACTCTTCTCTCAAAAGCCCGGAGATTGGCTGGACGCCGTGGACCTACATCTGCATTTTGGAAATTTGCCACTGTCAGTTTTGAGACGATATATATAAAAAAAAAAAAAAACAAAAAATAGATAAATTAAAAACTTGTGAAAAATGAAGTACCTCTGTCATCCCACTGTTCTCCCTGTGGAAGAACCATGTTCGGATCATTCCGAAAATCCATTCCGGCATAGGGAAAATCCTGAATAGCAAAGACCTGGCCCTCTAGCCAGTGAAAGTAACCATCAGGAAATCGAACAACTGTCGCGCCCTCATCAGGATGCCGGGCCATTACCGCAACCCATCTCGTCAACTTAGGCTCCCGAGGAGCCCCAACTGGAACAGTAAGATGCTGGGGGATCAGCATTGGAACTCTCTCTAGGGCAAAGCTCACAACCAAAGGCCCATATCCAAAGGTCTTCAATCATCCGGTCTTTGCCCTAGTCAGTTGGCCCTTCATATTGGCCAACACAGCATCGCACCAGTTGAAAATGGTGCCTTGGAAGCAATCTATCGCCATCCGCATTTGGGACTCGGTGGCATTGTGCAAGGTGGCTGCGCCGCAAAGTCTGGTAACAGTAAAGGCTATCACCATAAGTTCAGGTCAGGATATGTATTTGATTTCTATCCCCTTCTCCTGGTTTTGATTGTTGCACCACTCTAGCCGGAGGCTAGCAAGGGATTGGCCACCCGGCCTAGTCCCGGACAGAGTCAGTTGCTCGCCCCTATTAGGCAAGCCAGTGAGAAAATATATGTCGAAGGACTCTATCTCGAGCTGGTTCTCTCCGATGTAGAAGCATTGATCCTGAATGTTCCACCTTTCAACCAGCCACTCAAGGAATGCCACCTGGCCCCTCATGCCAGGTATGGCCCAGTATTTGTACAGACCGCATGCTTTTAACGCATCAATAGAAGGTTGATGATTTATTGCGGCCAAATCAACGTCCTCGTGTTCTCTTTCTCTCCAATCTAGCATGGTGACTGCCCTACACACCAAAAAACAATAGTTAGAATTCATTAAATAAAATTTGGTTGGTTGAAATTGGAGTTTGGGGTTTCAAAATGCGTGTTTCACGGGGTACGCACCCCGCGTTCAGGACACAGAGCGGCGGTACGCAGCTGGTCTGAAGGCGGGCTGTGTACCCCGACCTTTTCCCTATATACGAAAAAGGTCGGGGTACGCAGGTCACTCATGGGGCACCTGCGTACCCCGAGAAACATATCCTAAAACCCTAAACCCCCTAAAAAATCAAACTAAAACTTGAAATGAAATTCTAAACGGATGAAATTGAAGAGGAGGATGTTGTGGAATACCTGAAAGAGACGGCGCTCGATTCTGACGGTCGGATTCTCCGCAATGTCCACGGGAAGTTTCTTGCCAAAAGCCCTTTTCTCAACCTCAACAGTAAAATGGTAAAAATGACATGGTAAAAAGTCTTTTTATAGGTTTTTTGGATGAATGAATGCTAAGTTTGTTTATTTTTCACCATGAAAGGATATTTTTCAATGTATTTTTGCCTATCTTAAACAGGTATGAGTAATGTGTTGTTTTTGAGCAGGACAAAAGGATTTAGAGGGAAAATTGTCGTTTTTCACAAACCAAAACATCAGAGTCATCTTTTAAGCCCTTTTCTGACTCCTAAAATATGAAAAGATTGCCGAGCGTTTCTTTTACACTCGTTAAAATGGAATTAGAAGACGGTCCCCTTATAGCCCTTTTCTGACCATAAAAACAGGAAAAGATTGCCGGGTTTTTGTCGTTTCAAACTCGATACTGGAAATAAAACGACGTGTCCTTGATCGCTTTTTACTTTTCAGGTCAGTGACACTAATCATGAAAGTACTCCTTGGTCGCGAGATCAAGCGGTTCTCCCAGGTATTATTTTATACTTTTTCGGGCTTGGGGGACACAAATTTACGAAAAAGTTCAACCTGGAGTCTTCTTAAGTTTTTCAGACTCTCTAAAATTGAAAAACGTCGAGTTTCTCCTATACTGGGCTCGTTAAAATTTCACAGTAAAGGGCCTGTTCAATTACAAACAGGAACGAACCACTCCTTCCTAGGGTTCGAATCAAAACTAGGTTGGACTCATCCGAAGGATGAGCTTATAATCAAGCATATGTTATCCTCCTCAAGCTTGTAAAAAATAAAGAGGTACTTACCAGAAATGGTGGGGGAAAAGAGAGAAGAATGAGCCTATTTGTTATCCTTTGTCTCAGAAGAAACCTTATTACCACTCTTGAACACGACACTTTTCATTCACCTGGGTTGGGAAATCCTTTGCCTCACAGTTGATCAAATCACATTGAAAGTCTTCGGCCGGGTATCGGGGATTAACTTTGAGTCATTCGTTACCAAGCCATCTGTTGTGTCGTTATGTGTTCAAGAGGTCTGCAAATAAAACTTTCATCTGCAAAATACTTGTCATCCATTTTGACCATCCCTGAGTCAGTCCTTACAGCAACATTTTCTCCAACTTGAACAATGATTTCGTGTTGTGGGCCTGCCTGCAACGGGTCGCTTTCTATCGACATCAGCAAATTTTCTAGAGAGATGACTTAGAAATCGTCAGTACCTTTAAATCTGCATGCATCAATGGCAGGTTTCTCGCCTTTGACGTCAGTTTACATCATTGACTTTCGATCGAAGGATTCCGTGAAATGTTCGACATCAACTCATTCATTCACATCTCATGGATTGTACTGGGTACTTTGAGAACCATTGACATTACTGGTGGTCTCTCTCACACTTGTTAACAGTTTACATCATCGACTGGTAATCAAGTGGTTTCTACCATGTTCGACATCAACTCATTTATTCGCATGGCTAGAATCGTACCAATTCGGGAAGTAGAAATGAAGACCCTGGATCTAGTTCCCACCATCCAGGCTGCGAGGAGTTTTGTATTCATTATATAGTAGACCAATTATAAACAGATGGCTGCATCCATACTGTGTCTACGAAAGTCTATGATTATGATGTACTGCAAGATCATTCCTGTATCAGAATAGTTAGTCTGCTAGTTAAAGTTTTGATCTGAGTATGGGAATGCCTACCTCAGTGATGATATAATCTTATACATGTATTTTGTGTTGAAAATTGCAGGTTCTGACCAGGCTCTCCACGAGATAATCTTTGAAATGATAAAGTGCTTCACCCTTCCTAGATAATACAAAACCCTAATCTATTACAGGCTTCGCACTTTAGGGGGCAATCTGTTACACTAAAAAATGTCACCATGGCTATTTACAGTTAGTATGGCTCTATCAACAGTCATGCTATCCTCCTGGGCAAGTCTTATGCCTCTGCTCTCCATGTCAAACTCCAAAAAAGAGAGAAAGTCTTTGTAAATGTGTTTATCTCTGGGTACGCAGATTCTCTCGGCCTTACCTGCGTATACGCACCTAATGTTCACAAAAGCTACGTACTTGTACGCTCTATATGTAAAGGGACAGGTGCGTACCCCTGTAAAGGTCAAAAGGCGCGAGTTTCATCTTTAAAAAGTTACTTGTGGTCATTTCTAGAGCATTCTAGAAGGTTGTTCGACATGTATTGAGCGCCTCCAGATGGTTCATGTACCCCTATGAAAGAGGAACTTATCCCATCAAGAGAGGAGCTATCCCATCCAAAGAGGGGATTATCCCATTGATGGTGGACCTGATTAACTTCCTCTTGAGCACTATAAATACAGGCATTGGGCCAGAAGGAAGAGGAGGTTGAAAGCTAAACATTTCTAAGGGTAGATGCTGCAGGAATTAGGACTCCCATTTAGAAGCTTGTGAGGAGAGATTCCCATCCTTTCTTGTTTCATTTGGAAGTGGGTGAGCTTTGTCAAAGTAAAGGAGAACTCTTGATGGACCCTGGGAGGGACTTTCACAACACCAAGGCTCAGGTTGTAATTGTTCCTTTTGTTTCCTATTAATGCAAATGAGTCCATTCTTCTCAATAACTTGTTATTTATGAGTTGTTTCATGTACTCCTTGGTCTATATGTTAAATATGTTTTATTTTATGAGATTATCAAGTGCTATTTAATCGTTTGATTGTTAGTGAATGCAGGTTTCGAAGTGAAGGAGGATCTCATCCGGATCAGCGAGGCTGGACTACTACAACAGCGTTGGACTACAGGTAGGATCTAAACACTTGATTTCTTGTATGGTAAATGCATGTTTAGAGAAGGATTGCTCTTGTTTGTCTTGTTTGTCACTAGAGAGTCTTAGACTCCTAGGGAGGTTGGTTGTGTCCGCACTATCGACTCTTTCCGCCTGACAATTTCCATGACATAAATCAACTAATGGCCCATGAGAAGAACATGAAATTACATGGCTACAAAGACACCAAAGTCCCATATATGGTTGAAATACATGACATCTACCATCCCAAACATGGTTGTAACATGACTCTAAAATTCCATAAATGGCTTCCATAATACTCAAGACTCTTTTTTTTACTCATGGCTAAACCACCTCATAAATCTCCTAATGCATAACTAAGATCATGACTACGCATCCATGACTCAATGAAAATAGTGATACAAGGGTAATATTGCACACATGAGTGCATACATGGTTGAAGCAATAGACATGCTACAATCCATGCCAACTCATGCTCTCTCTCTCTATGCATATTTATTACATCAATGCACTCAAGGTGCTTTACATGGACAAAATAATGTCTCCTCCTGATGCATGCCAACATCAAATGCTCCTAAACCAATGTGTCAACATAAAATGCATGTGCATGGGCAATTTCAACCATAATATCAAAAGGACATATAGAAACACATGGCTGAAAATATCTCCTTCCTCTACACATGGTTGAATCAATGAACTCCTTCTAAGCATGACTAGTACATATATCTTTCAACCAAATTGTCAAAGAAAACAAGTACAAATATATGGCTGAAAAAGTACCCTTTCACTCATGAGAACATATGTAAGTTGCTACAAGTAAATGAGTGAAATAAATGAAGAGAATGACAAATAATCCATGCAAACCTCCATGCCATGCATAGCTCCCATTGAGCTCATAATACCTCCAATAAACAGGTTAATCCTACAGACTTGAATGTGCATGATGATTATGAACTCATTATATGTTGCTGCTAAAACTCATGCACAAACCATATTGTTGTTACCAACTAATCACGATGCCAAATTTTTCTACCATATGCTCCCCCTGAGGCTATGCTTGAATCTGACATACTTGTGCAATTTAAGTATTCAGGGGTTTACACAGTGCATTATATTAGATATCGTTTTTTTGAATTCAACTACGTTAAGTAAGTCATTCATATATGACTATTTCCATGAGAGGTATTCGTAACTGACTAAATTCTCATGATTTTTGAATAGTCCACTTAGCACTTATTGCATCGGGTGATGCTCACAAGGGTGAACAATTGGGATTGAAACTAGTGAAATGAATCACATAGTGTCAATCATCACTTTTGGGGCTTGCACCCAATAACCAGGACTTCCTGGCAGGTCACCCATCCCAGATCGCCTCTGGCTCAAGCACGCTTAACTGTGGATTTTTCCCCACAATCAAGCCCACTTAGCTTGCTACCCCATTTGCAAATTCTTAGAAAGTATTGTGCCTCACAAACCATTCAAGTAGAGTTCCCTTCACTCTTTTGAATTTAGGTATTGAGGAGTTTTCACAATGAAATCTTTTTAGAATATGCATGATAGATCAAAATATTGTAGTGGGGCTAGCTCCTCCACTTGGAATTCGATGAGGATCTACCCCCCCTAAGTAGACTACGTGCTTGCGAACCACCTAGTGAAATATTAGGAGCAAGTTTTCCTTTTTTGTAATCCTTTGGAGATCCATTAGGGTTAGATCTTTGCAACTCATCTTTTCTCTTCCAAAATTTAGTAGGTTGAGATCTAACATGAGTTTCTTTTCTTCTCCACACCTTCTTTACCATTAATGGTTGGGCCACACTTATTCTAGGCTTTGTTCTACTAGATATGCAAGCTAATGCCTTGTGACCAAGGTTACCACACTTGAAACATTCAACATTAGTATAAACTCTACCTTTGCTTGCATTCCACTTCATCAATATTTTTTTCTTACAAAGTACTTGCATTCCATTGCTCTATGTCCACAACCATTACAAGAAAAACAATAACCATAAAATAAACTTTGATACCTTGTATTGCAGATCCTTGAACCATGAAAGGGATATGATCTTAACTACATCTTTTCACCTCTTGAGTGTTGTTGCATTATACCTTTGTTCTTTCCTTGCATTTGATTTCGCTGAAAGGTGCTTCTCTTCCTTGAATTTCCTTGTTGTTGTTTCTTTTCATGACTTCCATTGGTTGCCTCTAGTAGGAACATGGTTGTCCACTCCTTCTTTTCCTTTCATGGAGCATGCTTCTTTTTGAAATCCCAAACTAGTCTTAATGAGAGGGGATCTTTGACTATTTAGAATTTCATCCAAGATTCTGGTACTCATCTCCAACTTATGATATTGAGATAGCTCATTATTTGCCTTTTCAAGCTCACATCTCAAAGAGGCTATTTTTGTTTCCAATATTGCACAATGTATTGCTTGCTCCTTTTAACCTTGCCAATACTTCATTTTTTTTGTTAATCTCTTCTTTTCGTTCCTCTAGATCAAATTTTGATCCATTATTGTTATCATTGGTGTTTTCATCTTCTTCTTGTGAATCATCACTACTTTCATCTTCTTCTTATGACGAGATTTGATTTGCCTCTGCAATAAGTGTAGAATCATTTGCATTATTTTCCTCATCATCATGGGAGTTTCAAGGTCCTTCAACCTTATCTAAGTTATGAAAAACTTCTCTTTAATACATACTTTGCAACCTATCCAACATCTCTTTTACAGTCTCACAATGTCTCACATAATGATTCTCAAACCTTGAAAGCCCACACAAAATTATCTCTTTAGCCATATCATTCAATCATATCTTTCATTTCATATTCTACTAACAACAAAATATTTCCATTAAGAGACAACAAGTAAGCATCTAACTTCACATTCCATATTCCAAATTTACCTTTGTGGAGGATTGGAACTCCTTTTTGATCCATTCTAAAAAAAAATTACAAAATTTTGACTTGATCTGCCCAGTTCTACTATCCATCAATTAAGCTGCAACTAAGAGCCCTGCTGTGATACCAATTGTTAGAAACCTTAAGCACTATTGAGAGGGGGGATTGAATCAGTAGTGTGACTTATGACCAATTTTTACCCTTTATTGACCTTTATCACACATTTGATTAACACCACGTCACAATGTATTAGCGACATATGTATAACCATGATCATATGAGAAACAAAGTAATAAACATATATCATGAGATCAACAATGCATAAACCATAAACCATCACAACACATCAAAGAACAATGACACTTGATGAAACCAGATGTAAGGTGGAAACCACAAGGGTAAAAACAACTGTCGGTAGATAGTCTTTGTCGTCATCTCTTCTATTATGTAAAATTTCTTTACATATGATTCATTGGCCACCACCAGTGTGCAAGCCACCACTTTCTAATCACACAAGCCGATACTCACTCTAGACAACAACCATGAAGAAATTTGTAGCCTACCACCTACTGGAAGCCACCACTCCCTCGACTTTGCAGGCCACCGCATGTTGGAAGCCACCAATCCCTCAAATTTATATGCCACCACCTGTTGGAAGCCACCAATCCCTTGACTTTGTAGGCCACTGCCTGCTAGAAGCCACCACTCCCTCGAATTTATATGCCACCACCTGCTGGAAGCCATCACTCCCAAAAATTCTTGCCCAACCACCACTCCCACATTCTCAGGACACCACTTGAAGGATGTTGCTACACCCTAAATATGCAAGCCACCACTTTCTCACCGAAGGTCCCAACCTTCATCACATCTCATGGACCTCATTTCACCTATTTTCAAACTATGTCCCAATTATTTTGTATACAAAAACTAAGTGAGCCTCTTTTCATCAATTTTCACACCAGATTCGCACCAACTCTATGCTCAACACCTCAATAAAAAAGCACTCATATAACAACATCAACTCAACAAACCAACTCTCAACTACAACCATCAGCAACCTCAACAAACAATCCTAAACACAAAAACAACATATCATCTCTCAACAACTCAACTCTACCAACTATAGTTGTCATAAAATATGCCACATAAAAACTCTCACAGACAACTGACTCAAAACTCCTCACTGCAAAATATAAATTATGCAAAAAATACATAGCAGTAATATGTGCCCAAATAAACTAGCCATCAACATACTAAAATACATAGTAACAAAGCCATAAAAATGCCTTTGCCCCTGCAAACACAAAACATCAGTCTCATGACCAAACAACTACACAGAGTTTTATCCTTCGTCATCAATCTCTACACCTCTACTACAACAAAACCAAATATGCTTTAAACTCTAATTTGTAGCTATATATTATTCATCAACTTCTACTACAACATTCTCTGAACTCTATCTCATCCATCAAGCTTTAATCCAAACATTCTTCATATGATTTACTTCTCCTATAGCCTATACAACTCTGTCATAATCTTCAGTTCGATCTCTACATCTCCATCACAAATTATGTCATTGTGTTGGCCTCTCCATGCATCATACTAGCATTTAATATCTATCTTTAACTTCCATGTATTTACCTCCTTCAAGAGCTCAAATTGTAGCTTCTACATCAACTTCTGCAAGTCATTGGGCACACTTTATAAGCCCAAATTGGTAGATCTGCTCATCTATTTAACCTATTTAATCCATCTTCTCAACTACTCAAATAATCAATGTATTCACACCATAACCACTTATTTGAGTTGTAGATTAAGTCAACAGAAGTTTCCATACAAAACCATGAAGAAAAATATGGTAAAACACCTCTAGAATTCACTGGCATGTGAAAGGAATGCGGGAAATATCACCTACAAGAGGTAACACAGGTCCTTCCTTTGGGAAAAGTGTCACTTGAAGCAGTAACACAGGTTTCATTAAGACAACTCGAGTTACTAACGAAGGTTGTCTTCAAGAGACTCGAGTTACCCTGTTTTTTAGCCTAAAACTCAGTCCAACCTCTAGGAAAATGCATCCAAATTTTGGGACACCTTATTCAATAGTTTTAGGACCTATCCAATCACTTGCAACTCCTATGCATCATCATAAAGTTCAACCACCTTTGGAAAAAGATAGGATCATTAAGACCTAGTTGGCTAATCTCCTCATCATGAGTCAACATCTCTGCATCAGAACAAGATCTCTACATCAAATCAATGATCAATCATCACAAATCATGAGGGATAAAATCATTAGGTTGACATAAATGATAAGACCATCAGTGCTAAGTCCCTGTTGACATCAATGCCAACATTTATTCCATATAAGATAGAGTATTTTTAATCTTATCACTTATAATATTATTTTGAACTCTACAATGAAAGGGATCTTCTTGTCTAATATGACTACTTTCTAGGTAGTAGATGTAGAGATGAGTTCACCATAAAAGGGGGAAACAAATGGATAAAATCAAAAATATATTCTTAAGACTTTCATTTCTACCACATAAAATAACATTTTGGTTATAAGACACATGTTGGTCATTCTTCTACTAATAAGTATGTCAGTAAACCAAATGAAATTAGAAAGCGAGCTAAAAAGAGTCTTTTGGGTTCCATTAGAGACTTCCAAATGTTGTGAATCCTAAAAAATGAAGTATTTCACCTAGATTCCAATGTGCATCTCGCTTGCTCCAATATGGGATTTTGACAAAGCCACTTATAACACTATGCATGATTATATTTGGCTTGTTTCAAAAACATGATCTAATACCATGTTAAAAAAATATGCTTGATACCATATTAAAAATAAAGAGAATAAGGATCAACCACCATTTAATTTCCTCTAAACATGCAGCATTAAAATAAGTAAATTAAGTGAAAGGAGTAAAAGAGACAAGAGTATGATGATTTATAGTGAATATCTTGACAATGCACGTGGAAAACATGTATTGTCAATGATTAATCGAACAATAAAACTCCTTAACCTATGACAATAAGATTTTAAGAACCATTAAGTGTAGAATTCTATGAGAAACATACACTTGTTGTCATTTATGCTCAACACAAATAAATAGATAAAGATCTCAAGACCTTCTTAGTATATGAGCTTAAATAATGAAAATGTCACTTCACATGATGATTATAGGATAAATAAAATTTGCCTACTAAGTAACTTGTTGACTTATCTTAAACAAAAAGGAGCCACTTATTAATATATCATCATGCCAACCCATTTACTTAGGCCATCCTTTCTATGCATCGATTAGTGGATGAGAAGATGGACCTAAATAGAAGACTTTTGTCCTACACTTTAACTAACATGATTACACTAGCCTTAGTAATCCCTCTTTAATTATGGGAACAATATGTCACTAGGGAGAATTGAACCTTATTGGAAGATTTATCAATGTCTTGCTTCCATTTCCCTATCAAACCCCTATGACAAATTTCATTAAATGAGTGAAATTTAGTTGTTCTACATTTTTATCTTTTTATTGGAATTCAATAATATAATTATTGATGTGATCTTTTTTTTTCTTGAAATGCAATTTAGAATGCATAAACGAGTTCAAAATTCTAAAAAACCCTAGGATACTAAATCTATACAAATATTTTATTTGTTGAATTTTGAAAAATAAAGAACTCATTGAAAAACATACTTAAAAATGTAAAAAACTTAAAACATTTAGACTATATCAACTTAATATACATAAATACTCCATAAATAATATTTTTAATAATATAATTAGTATCATAACAATATTAATTACATCAACTAATATTGTATTTTTTTAAAATAGAACTAGTATTTATATTTCATAAAATACGAAATGTATGGCCAAAACCATTTACATTGATAGAAAAACAAAACTTAATTCTATAAGTTTAGTAACTTCCATGTTCATCCAAAGGAGGGTCTTGTGGCCTCTACAAGCTCCATATGCTAGAATTTTGCACTTATATCTACCATATAATCTATGAAATTGACCCACAAACCAAAAAAATTGCAATACATTAAAAAAAACCAAAACAAAACAAAACTTATGCAGGGTTGGAAGGTCTGGCTTCACCCTCCTCCATCAAACTTATGCAGGGTTGGAAGGTCTGGCTTCACCCTCCTCCATCTAGTTAGCATCTTTTTCTTTGCTCGTTCCTCCAGTTGCCCAGCTGCTCCAACCCGCGGTTGCATCACCATGGTGTCGGAACCCAATTTATCTGCTAATATCTCATAAACTTCTGCAAAGAGGGCATCATTGACCGAATCAAAGTTGCGTGAAATCAGCTCTATCTCCAGCTTGATAAACTTCCTCTGCATGTTTGCTTCATCTTGTATGACGACCTTACGATAATGCCAAACCATCGGTGATAAGGAAACGTCCTCTAGTTTTCATAACCATTATGACTTTGTATGACCTCTTTATATTGTATGACTTACATTGGCTTATCTTAAGTTCATTTTCATGTTTGTAATTGTTGCATGTAAGTGGCCCATTTTACATTCTAATCTGAGAGAATGCATAATGGTTTCCAAAATTTATAAAATAGAAAACAAATAATATTTGTTGTATTAAAAGAATAAAAATGAATATACATGTTTTTGGTTTAGGAGGTGTATTGTACATTCCATTAAGTGTGAGATGTATAATTTCTTTTGTGGTCAATCTCAAGTTGCCATGTGTCTTTTTAAAAATAGTCATATATAATATTTCACATTTAGAATATATTGTAGGAATTTGTAATTGCTCATACATTATATTTAGTATTTAAGACTATATTGTAGGCGTCTCCATTATTGAAGGACTCTATTTGTCTTTCCTTTGATATAATAGGTCTGAATCTTAATATTACCAAAATAAGTCTTTCATCTTTGCTCTTTGAGAAACTTTAGGCTTCAAACAACATGATATCACTGCTAGGTTCGTTTGGAAACATAAAAAACTTGCAACATATTAACTTCTCCAAGTCCTTGACTTTGAGAAAGCTGCCAACTTTCTTGAATTTGTTGGAAATGTTGCCCTATTTTTGCTTAGTTTCCTAACTAGCCTAAAGGAATTTACACTCTCACTGCTTCAATTTGAAATGTTTACCTAAATTTGTTGGACAGTCAAAACAATGGACAACATTCATAATGCATTATATAAGAATAGAGTATATGCAAGTGGTTTTCACAGGCTCAAATAATCTTTAAATTGATATTGTTTGCTAGATGAAGTGCCATTTTCCAGTGTGGACAAGATTGCAGGAAGAAAATAGGCATTAACAGATTTGAAAGCTGCACAGATTGAAGTTCTCTTCCATGCTTGGACTCAAAACACTTGAGTTTAAGAGGACACGAATAAATAAAATATCCTTTCCTGATTGTGTTCGGTCCAACCTTAAACATTTCAACATTAATGATTATGATGGACCGATCGAGGTTGAAGCATTGTCAACAACATTAATGTCACTAAATTTTTAATAGTTGTCAAGATAACAACATATCTTTGTGGTCTCGCAAAATTGATCCATTTTGTCTTCACAATTTTCCCTACTCTGCATGGCAACATAAAAACCAACTATTTCCTCAACACTCAAATATTTAAATAAGGAATTGTATAAATATTGTGGTCATTTAGCTATTTACTTGCATACTTTCCTATCAATCATCTTACTTCAAGGATAACCAAATGTCACAATGGAAAATTCCCATCAACAAGTAAGCAACCACTGAAGTAGAAGGTTACTCTTCATAATCCAACAAATTTTGTTATTTTCTTGTAACAAGAACATTAGCCTCATTCCTGAAGTAGTGTGGAACAGACTAATAGAATCTCGCAAGATGACGCTTTCTGCGGCCTGAGGAATAAATCACTAGGCCCTAGGACCTCGACAAAGATCAATCTTTATAAAATATTTACGCTATTAGAAATAATATTTTTTATATTTAGTGATTTATTTTCTCTAGATGATCTTCCCAAATCTTCATTTCCTTCGATGTAACTTTGCACCTTTAGGGGCAATTGCTAGTATAAATGCTCAGTAAAATTAAATAGATAGAAGACATGAACATGTGGAAGCCATATTTATATTATAGAGAGCTCATTAAAAATATCTTCTAATAGGATTACATTTGAAATATTGTACATGCAGATAGTGTAATTAAAAAAAAAAAACCTTAGTAAACGAGTAGACATTGCCATCTGGTTGTGTCGATGATGTAAGAAATAAGGAAGATGAAGGTCATAAATAATATGTTAAATTATCCAAATCTCCATTTTTATATTTTATGGATGAAGTATAGATTAGTTGGTATATGTTGGGTTTAGTCTTTATTAAGTCATTAATTTAAATTTTACGTCGGGTAATATGTAAGGGATAAAAATAGTTTCAAAAGCATCATATAATCCTAATAATATCATCTCATAGGTAGGTAGATCATTCTTCCATTCAACATTAAGGCCAACCCCAACCTAAGATGCTTTTAATTTAATATTAAAATAAAACAGTTACTGCATCATTTAATTGGCTAAATTTTTTAATAATAAAATAATATAATTCCTCAATTCCATTTTTATTAATATAGTAATTATGTCCATAGGTATGTCTATTTTGGTAGTGTGATCCTAAGAGAGAGAAACCCTCTTCTCCTTTTCGTACTCCTCCTGCTTGGTCTACTCATTGAACTCACCACTTTGTGTCATACTATCCTAAGGAGTTTGTACTACTTTTGTCTTTGGTGTCACTTGCTCTTAAACCTCCACTATAGAAGAATCTGTGTTGCAAGACCTCCTAAGAAATCTCTGCTCCTCAGAATTCATATCTCTACATAGCACTGTATTCCTAAGTGCCAAAATGTATATCCTATAGGTTTTTTAGGACTCATTATACCCCATAAGAATTCACTTCTTCACACTAGGTTCTAACATAGTCCTCTTTTATGAAGGAAGATGGTTTTATACTAAACAATAAAAGATACAAATATGCGATAAATCTAGCTTCTTCCTTGTAAAAGTCTCCTCGGGTGTCAACCTGTTGAAAACCTTATGTGGACTTTGATTCTACAAATAAACAACAATGTTGCAAGCCTCTACCCATAGAAACATAGGTAGCTCCTAATTATGTAACATAACCTTGGCCTCTCCAATAATGGCCCTATTTTTCTACTCTAGAACCCCATTTTGTTGCGAATTGTATGGAACTATCAACTCTTTTCTAATACCCTCACATGAAAAAAAGTCCTTGAAGGCATTCAAGGTGTACTCACCTCCATTATCAAACATGAGTGTCTTAATATTTCTCCCTATTTGGTTCTCTACAAGGGATTTGAACTCCTTGAATCAACAGAAAACCTTGTCCTTCTTTTTCAAGAATTATATCCAGGTCTTCTTGGAGAAGTCATCTATGAAGGTCACATAATAATGGTATCCACTTAAGGACACTGTTGACATGGGCCCACACACATCTGAATGTATAAGGTCTAACATTCCCTTGGCCCTAGTATCACTACTCGAAAAGGTGTTATTAGCATATTTTTCCAATGTGCATCCCTTGCACACATCATGTATGAACATGTTACCCTTTGTGACTCCTATCACCTTGGTTGTTCTAGAATACTTAGTTTGTATAAACACTTTTCCATCCTCAAAGGTCACGATGTATCCATTGTCTTCCAAGGTATAAACATAAATCATATTTTTGGTCATTCCTAGAACATACAAGACATATTCCACCAACAAGGGTTTTCCAAACTCCCTCTGAAACTTGACAGTGCCAACTCTAGCTTCTTTGTACTTGGCATTGTCCCCAAGTTATATGTAGAAGTCCATTTCTTTCTCCTTTAGGTTGGTGAAATACTCCTTCACTCTTGTCATGTGACATGAAGCCCCACTATCAATATACCACATGTTGGTGGCTACTGAACTTGACAGACATGCAATGAGTGAAAAATCATTTTTGAATCTGGCTACAAATTCATCTACTTCAACTATAGTAGCAACCTTTTTCTTTTGCTTGCCTTTTTTCTTATTAAGGCATTGGTTGGAGAAATGTATTGGCCAATGAAAGAAAAACATTATATCTTATTGAGGTCCTTTTTCTTCTCTCCATTAGAAGTAGGCCCTTTCTTTTCCTTCATGTTACCCTTACTAGCTATGGAAATATTCTCTTCTTCTTCCTCAAATATCTTTTTTTAGTCACCTTGCTAAGCCCCTTCTCTAATCTCTTCCCGAATGAAATCATCCCACATTATTTCCCAAGTGGGAAAGTGCTCCTAACCTACAATGCATTTGACGGACACATACCACTATTTTGTAAATACATTCAAGGTTATACACACTAGTTATGGTTCATGTATAATTTCTCCTATAGCTTCCATCTCATCTTGTAGTAGAGTGATCTTTCTCAAATAGGAATATACACCCTCACCCTTGACATCCTTTTGATGTGTAGTTGGTTCCTTAGTACTATATTTCGAATTTAATAGTCACTCTTGTATATCTTGGTGAGCACATCCCACGTTTATTTCATTGTCTTCTTCTCAGATAGATGTGGAATAAGGTGATCTTTAAATCTATCCAGAATTATCCTCTATTCCCTTGCCTCTTTTACCTCATGCAGATCTAGGGCTATTGGATCTAAAACTAGTGTAACAATTGTGGTGTTTATGAAGTTCCACAATTTATTTTCCTTGAGAACGATTGTGATTCAAACCCTCTATTGAATATAATTTGAGGACCTTTCCAATTTATCTTCATATCGAACACTAGTAGCCATGGTGGAATAAACCCTTAAACAATTTCTTGTTGAAGATTTGCACTCTTTTAATCTAAAAAACTTATGTCGAATGCCCTTAGTTTTGTGCTTAGAGACTACTACTATGATACCATTTTAGATTTCTTGAACCTAGATCAAATTTAATTTTCAATCAAATTTGTCAAAATATAAATGAAACTAATTTCTTTAGATTTAAAAATTTATAACAAAAAATACTCTTGGTTCCTAACTTAGTTATGCAAAGCAGAAATAAAAACAAAAAACTAGGGACATATAAAATTATTTGACAGAGTTTTTACCCTAGAAACCCCAAAGTGGGGAAAACCGACAAACTTAGGCTCTTCATTCATCATCTAAAAATTGAAAGAACAAACCTTTTTATGAATTGTATAGCAGTAAATCACTCAGAAATTTTAGCCTTTCGACTTAGCAAAAAATAGTTGTATGATATGATGCAAATCTTCTTGTACGACCCAACCAATCAGTCCACATTTCAGCCTTTCTTCAACCCACATGAATTGCCCAAATCAACCTTGGCAAATCGACCTAACCTCCATTCAATCAAATCGGCTTAGACAGCTTCATATCTCAGCCTCCACAAGTCTCTTCATTTGCCTTAAAAGATAGCCTCTTTGTCAATCCAAACTCTATTATCACTTCAATCTGCTATCATTGTAGAATGCCCCACTCTTGTGCTAAAGTGAAATGATCACCAACAACCCCTTTCCCTCTTTTATAATTTTTTGACCTGATATCCAAAGTGATGGAGGGCTGAGATTGCACCTCCACACTTGAGATCAATAGTCACAATGTAATCTCTCGTTGACCTCCTAACTTAAAAAAATGGCCAAAATAAAAGAAAAAATTAATTTTTTGATTCTATGCCTAAGGGCTAAACTTAGGAAATATTTAAATAATTTAGTTGTGAGATAAATTTAGTGATTCATTGCATTTCATGGAACTTGACCAATGTAGAATCAACTTCTACGCTACATTTTCAACAAGCATGAGAAATATTATAGGGGATAAACTTGAAAGAGTTCTTCCACCTGTAGTTTAATACACAAATGTTGGGACTTTCTATGAGTATACTTTCTAGAAATTATGGAAACATGGAAGAATCTTGATGAGGTTAGGTCTTTGTCTTGTTATTGTGTTTCTACAAGTTCGAGTCTTTGGCATACATGTCTCTCTTTTTTTAATTTTGTACACAAGTTTCTATTAGTTTGTTGGGTATCTCTTTGCATGTCTAAAAGTTAATTGGAATTCTTAATATGATAGGTCTGCAAGGGAGTTGTTTCTTAAGGCTTGTGTTGCTCATCTCTTTTACTAGGAGCTCTCTATGTGGTCTCTTTTTTCAAGGATTCTTGGAGTGGTCTCAATTTTGTCTCTTCTTTGTTTAAGTTGTCTTTTCTCAGGAGCCACCTCAAGCTTTTCCTTGTTAGTTTGGTGGCTTCTCCATGTTATAGGAGTCAATCTCTTCATGGAATTCTCTTACATCCTCTTCTGATCCATCCCCTTGTGGATCACATCTTCCATCATGCCCTGGGCCTCACACTTCAGTAGCAAGATGGTAAGAAGATCTTACAGGCTCCCCTCAACATCTAGAGCTCAACAAGGAACATAGTGCTCCATTGTTAGGTATGTTTAACTCACCCCTCGTGGGGTTAGAAAATAAATCCATGAAGCAGAAAGGGAAGCATGGCTTGAGAGCAGATTTGTTACATATGCAAAGGTAGCTAAGGAGTTTGATAATTGGATTCCAGACATAGGAAGCACTAGAAATCGCTAAAAAAATACATGAAGATGGTTGACATTCACTAGTAGTTAAAGACCATTATGGGGAAAATATCAGTTGAGAAATCAAAGGCTCAAGAATAAATTTTTGTTAAGCGTTAATGATGGTCGCCTACACCTAAAATTATTGCAGGAAAAAGTTAATGTCTTCGCAAGACAATTGGCAGGTTTGGTTCATGGACACCTCTGAAGGCACTGGTCTTCCTGAAACCATTCAGGTTAACTCACTCTTCAAGTAAATGTTGGTTTTATTATGTTCTACTTTGTTTAGTTTCAATAATATGCTACAATAAGAAGAAAAAAAAGATATCAATGTCTTTAATATTTTTCAAACATTTCTAAATTTAATTATCTAATCAATTTTATGTCTTCATACCAACAATTTATTATTACCAAATCCTTTCTTTTGTGTGACTGGTCTGATTTCTGTAAAAACAAACTAATCAACATAAAAAATTAATGTATTTTTTATTATAATATAATTCAAAATACTACCTTAATAATAATGTATTTTTTTTATTATAATATAATTCAAAATACTACCTAACTTAAACCTTTTCCTCAAAAGGGTGGGAAAGAAATTAGGGAAAAAATATTGAAATTTATGTAATTATCCATGTGACACCATGTCATTAATCTAATAAGGGAGGTTGAAAACCCAACCAATACTTAAAAATGGATAAAAATCATTTTCTTAAAAAGTCGGCACCACGTATATCTTATTGTAAATGTGAATAAACTACATTTACAAGTCTCTTCACTTATGCATGGGAGATGATTAAGGAAAGTAAAAACACATGTTGCATCAACCTAGATTTGATGATCTTTTTTATGTAAAACTAAAGGGAGATGGGTTATCCCTTGGGGCATGAGTCAATCACAACTTGTTTGTGCATTATCTTGAATAGTATATGAAATAGAAGAAAAAAATGACATTCATGGAAACTTCCCATAGGTTTAGATAAGGTTAAGGAAAAAATAATTTCAAATATATGTACCTACAATCACGACTTCAAAAGTTAGTTAAAATGTCATGAAGTCGTGATATGGAGATTTTGCAAGTCACATCTAGTTAGAAGAAAAAACATGACATGAAGTGGAAACTTTACACGCGTTGAGAAAAGGTTAAAGGAAAAAATATTTTCAAATATATGTACCTACAATCATGATTTCAAAAGTTAGTTAAAACGCCATGAAGATAAGATAATAAAATTTGAAGTCGTGATATGGAGATTTTGCAAGTCACATCTAGGATTAATAACGTTGTGGTGGATAAAGTTTTATAATAATAATAATGTTGTGGATAAAGTTAGACTGGTAGAAGGGTCCATGAGAAAGCAAGGGGTTGGGATGATTCCTAGATTGGAGCAAGTGGGACCTACTTTCAACCAAAAGAGAATTTACGTACACCTTCTCAATACTTTCTCTCTCATTGATTTTGAAATATTGTCTTAACCGTTATGTGACAAATATAGAATTTAATTCTTTCCTTTATATATAATTCATGTGGGCCCGTTAATTGTTTTGTATAGAATTCATTTGGTAGTAATTGCAACCCGTACCTTGACTCTACCACCCAACAACTTTTCCACGTGAAGAATAATAGCAAAGTGTAAATAAATAAACTTGATATACTCGGGTGATACATCATAGGGACTTTGCGATGGCTATAATTAATGTATAATGTTTTAATTAATAATAAGTTGTTTTGATTTTTCTCCACGGTGGGTGATTATTATGGTTGGACAAATGGGGATTACTTGAGATTGTTATGGTTGGACAAATGGGGATTATTTGAGATGATAGCAAGGGGAGGTTGAGAATCATGTTACTTTCCTTTCCTTTGGGCTATGACATTTACTTTTACTTTGGTTTTTGGTGTTATATGGAAATTTGAAGTTTGTTAGGTGGATTAAGTTGGCAACTTTTTTATCATTGAATTATTATTGTAACAAAGATATTATAGTTTGAAATAATTTTATGGTAAAAATATGGGTGTGAATTTGGGGTTCTTTAGTGATACTTAGTAAGGAACCCACATAGTTTTAGTTTATTAGTATTTTATCTATTTATTTTGGTTGGCATTTTGATTTTGGAAGCTTTTCAATCAATCGAGAAATTTTCTTATTCTTGGTGAGTAGCCTATCTCCAATCTCTAGTAGGTAGAGTTTCCTAGAATATATAGGGTTAAAGCAGGTGTCCATAATATGTGGTTGGGAAGTTGTAGACGTTGTGTCGTTGGTGGAATCGACATCAGCTTTAAGTAGAGGAAGCAAGTTCTTAGTTGACTTATAGAAAATGTTTTTTTAGTCCCTTGGTTTAGCTCTGACTTTTAGATCTCTATCTAATGGCCTTTTCTTATTTGTATCATCTTCCTTTCCCAAGCTTGTCTTAGTAGTTTTTCCTTATTTATTTTCTCAGTTGGTGTGTTGTCTTGGTTATATTGGAGGTGACCTTAGCTTTCATGGCTATTTTTTTGAGGGGTTCTTTTCCCTTTCTCTGTTACAAAGTTTAGGTTTCCTTAACGAACCCTGTTAATTATTTCCTTTGTCCTTGTATTAGAGTTGGTTCGATTAGGGTTTTGTTTCGACTAGCTCTTTGGTCCTCTCTCAATTCTCTTTTTTACTCTCCTTTTCTCCTTGAGTCCTATCAAATAGTTATGTAGGCAATTCTACTCATTGTTCTCTTCCCTTTTTGAGCCTAGTGAATTTGGTCCATTTCCTTGTTAAAATGGTCCATGTAGCTCACTTAGGGGGGTCGAAGGGGGAGAAGAAGCTCTCTTCAACCTTCGAACTCTCAAACCTAGTTCTTTATAGAGCATGTAGTTGTTATTTATGTGCAACCTACTCCTCCCAAAATTTGAAGAGTGATACATGATGCAAAACTAGAAGCCATAATAGAAAGGAGGTTTAAGATAGATGCCATTGAAGGTTGAGGAGGAGGTTAGAGGATGTGTTCTTGATATATTTAACACAATAACTTGATATACAATATATATGCAAACTATTGACATATATTGGCAATCAAACCCCATCATGGGAAAGGTATTAATGGAGCACTCTTAAACTTAGCAATATATTTTGTTGTGCATAGATGGCAAGTAGAAGTATAGAAGAAAGCCCATTGAAATGGATTCGAATCTAGCCAAAAAGCTTACAAACTTGGAGTTTTCTACCTCCTAAGAGGAGGATGGAGTCCCTAATAAAATTTAGGTGGATGAACCATCCAGATAGATGCATTTTCTTTTCGTTTTTGTCATAATATATGGTAATTGCAACATTGTTACAATACTAAGCAAAGTCGGCTGTAAGTTTTCTATCAAGGTTTCGAACTATTTTAGAATTTATTATCTTTATAGTTTTGTTTTTAAGTTTAGATTATTTAAATTGAAAAATATTTTGCCATATGCTATTTGTTTAGTTTCCCTAATGGTATACCAATAGGAATAACACACACAACATGCTTCTTGTTTGTGTAGTAATATAAAAGTTGCATGACGTACCAAAAAAAAAAAAGAAATAAAAATTGGCTCAATAATTAGTCATTATGGTTCATAAATTATTTTTGTTTTTCGCTTACTAATTAGTCATTATGAATCATAAATATTTTATTACATCGAGAGGCACTCTGCAACCCAGTATAGGGGAGATGTATTGAAGCATGTTGTAGTGAAGGGTTAGAGGATATGTTGTAGTGGGGTGTTAGATAAAAAAAATAAAAAATAAAATATAATGTCGGCTTGATTAAAAAAATGATGAAAAGTAAACATAAAAAAATAATAGAAATAATTGACATGAATCCATCTTAAATGCATATATACTAAGCGTAAATAGGGATTCAGTCTAGAGTTAAGATGGATCTAAGATAGTACTTTTGCATTCCATATTGGATGTCCTCAAGCCTTTAAATAAGTTTCATCATAACAAATACCATGCACAAATATCATGGGATATACAATACCATGGGCTTGTAAACCACGATCGGAAAACCCATCAAATGACTAACTGAAAATTATATATAATTATTATATATATTATTAATTATTATTATAATTTTATTTTTTATTTTTTTATTTTAATGATGACTAAGTCAACATAATGTTACATTACATAATGTCTTGCATAACGTTTTACAACACTACTGCCATATTAGGCTATAGAGTGTCTCTCGATGCAAAATGTTGGCTAAATTCAATTTGTTATATTACATTTTTGTTTTTATTAATAAAATTATAAACAAATTCTTTTTAAAAAATCATAATATGCGTATCACATTAAATAAATTTAAATAACAATAATTTATATTATAAACATCATATTTCAGAACCTCATCTTTAATTTTGGTTAATAATCATATACACATTATTTATTTTATTTTTTTCTTATGTGGCTCACAGATCCTAGGATCGATGACTAATATATTTGTACCAAACATATTCACCCAAAGAGATCACTTCTTACTAATTCAACCACAAAACCTAGCCCATAAGATCTTTTCAACTTTTATATTTCACTTATGATTGTAATATATAACCAAAAATCATATTACATTTACTCATAAATTAATTGAGCTCAAAATATTATTTCAACATTAGCCAAAGGATTATATTAATAAAAGGAATAAATATAACAAATACATCATCTAATGTCTCAACAAATCTTAAATCTCAATCTGGTCAACACGGTGCCATGTCAAATAATATCTAAGTCAATTCTCACTAGGTCCACATGTCATCATTAATCAAACTAAAACAATATGGATGACATGTCTCTTACATTTACTCTCACCATATGTGCTATGTAACCAGCTCACAAAATAGAAGAAAAGATAGATCAACGACTTCAAAATCAACTTCTTCTAGGGGGCAACCTCCTTTACATTACACAAATGAATAATTCTTGGATGATACAAGTAAAAAAACGTCCTTTCTATATATAGGAGTCTAAGGGGTCACAATATAATCAAAGCCGACATAATAATAATAATATAATGGCACAACAACAACAATAGTGGGCTTCTATGGGGCACAATAATAACAATACAGGGACAATAGGGGCACAACAATAACAATAAGGGCTACAATGACAATAGTAATGGGGGAATCACTAGTATTATAGAGACCTAACATGCCCCTCTCCTTCAGCAAAGTGTTGTCCTCAACGCTTGAGTAGTTTTGGATGCTTCTGTATAAAATTATCACCCTCCCATGTGGAATCTTCAGCGGGTAAGTTCTTCCACTTGATGAGTTACTATGAAATTGATCAATTTCGTAGCTGTCAAGTTCTTATTTCCGTGACTGCTTCAGGTACTAATATGATTTTTCCTTCCTCGTCAAGTTCTGGCTATATTGTTTGAACTAGGAGTTTGTCAACTATAACATTATTTAAGCATGAAACATGGAAAATTGGGTGCACTCGAGAAGTTGTAGGAAGCTCCAATTTGTATGCCATAGTACCAATATTTTGCAACACCTTGTACAGACCATAATACTTTGGTGATAATTTATTATCCTTCTTAGCTAGCTTGAGGGACATATGTTTATATGGTTGTAGCTATAGGAATACCCGTCACCTATATCAAAACTTATTTTGCTGCTATGTTGATCTGCCTGTTGTTTCATTATATTCCGCTCCAAAGTGAGGTTATCCTTTAAGAGTTGGAGAACTTGTTATTGATGCTCGATGTGATCTTCCACTTCTTGAACCTTAGAATTTTCTCTTAAATACGATGTGATGGACGGTGGATGATATCCATAAAGTGCCATAAATGGGGTCATTTTTGCTGCAGTATGGAAGGAAGTGTTATACCACGATTCAGCCAGAGGCAACCATTTGACCCATTATGTTTGTTTATCAGATACAAATCAACAAAGATATCCTTCCAAACATGTTTACTATCTTAGTTTCCCCATCAGATTGAGGATGATAAGATGACCTATGAACTAACTGAGTACCAAGACAAGAAAATAATTCTGTCCAAAAATGTCCAGTGAAAGTGGGATCTATGTTGCTTACAATAATCTTTAGGTTTCCATGTGGCTTTTGAATTGTTTCCATAAATGCAGTAGAAATTGTACTGGCTTTAAATGGATGTGATAATGCACAAAAGTGTGCATACTTGGTAAGTCTGTCAACTACCACCACAATGACACTCTTTCCTTCAGACTTGGGTAAACCTGTGATAAAATCCATTGAGGCCTCCTCCCAACGTTGGCTTGGAATGGATAAAGGTTGTAATATACCTGAGGTCTTAATTGTTTCAACTTTATTTTGCTAAACATTCTGCCACACACTTTTGAACATTTGATTTAAGTCCATCCCAGAAAAAATCCTTCTTAACCCTGTGGTAAGTTTTTAAAATTCCTAAGTGCCCTCCTAAGGGAGAGGAGTGCAATTCCATAAGAATATTTTGTTTGAGTTGGGAATTCTTACATAGGTATAAGCGATCTTTGTACCATAACGAATCAATTTTCCAGCTAAATGTATCATATATACTGGGATCTTGTTGTAACTTTTGAATGAGTGCCCACACTTCTTCATCATTCTTCCATTCATCCCTTGCATCATTTATCCAATCTGGTTGGATAATATAAATGGCGCAAAGCAATGCTTCCACATCCTCATCCTTAAATATTGAGAGTGCATCTGCCACAACGTTTTGCTTCCCTTTTTTGTAGATGATTTCAAAGTCATAACCCAACATTTTTGTGACCCACTTTTGCTGCTCTTTTGAAGATAATTTTTGTTCTAAAAAGTATTTAAGGCTATCATGATCCGTTTTTACCTTGAAGTGTCTTCCCATTAGGTAGGGTCACCATTTCTTAAGTGCATATAGTATTTCCAACATTTCCTTCTCATAAATAGCTTTGTGTAAATATTTTCCTTTAATTGGATGACTTTAGAAAGAAATGGGTCTTTCTTCTTGCATTAAAACAACACCAATTCCATTTCCCGAGGCATCACATTCCACAATAAGGATTTTTGTGAAGTCCGGCATAGCTAATACCAGTTCTTGGCACATTTCCTCTTTAAGATGTTCAAAGGCCTCTGTTTCTTCTGGAGTCCATGAAAATGCATCTTTCTTCAATAATGTTGTTAGCGGTGCTGCTATTTGCCCATAATTCTTAACAAACTCACGATAATACCTTGTCAACCTGATAAATCCTCACAGATGCTTTATGGATGTGGGGATTTTCCATTCCTTAATGGCTTTAATTTTTCTAGGGTCTACCTTCACACCTTCATGAGATACAATATGACCTAGATATTCCACCTCTTGTACTCCAAAGGAACATTTGGAGCTTTTTGCATATAATTGTTTCTCCTCCAATAGTTTGAGCACCCTGTCAACATGTTGAACATGATCCTTCCAAGACTTGTTGTAGATTAGTATATCATCAAAAAATACTAACACAAATTTTCTAAGGAAGGGTTTGAAAATGGAATTCATCAAACCTTGAAATGTAGAAGGTGCATTAGTAAGGCCAAAAGGCATGACCAAAAATTCATAATGACCCTCATGAGTTCTAAATGTTATTTTTGGAATGTCTTCAGTCTTCATTCTGATTTGATGATATCCTGTATGAAGGTCCAACTTAGTGAAGTAAATTGATCCAGGCAATTCATCCAATAATTCATCAATGACAGGAATGAGAAATTTATCTTTAATAGTGAGCTTGTTGAGCTCCCTATAATCCAGACACATGCACCATGACCCATCCTTCTTGTGCACCAATACTACTAGAGTAGAGAAAGAACTTTGAATAGGTTGAATTATACTAGCCTCTAGCATTTCTGCAACCATATGCTCAATTTCACTCTTTTGGGCATAGGGATATATCTAAGGCCTGATGTTTGGAGTAACACTTCCTGGAATCAAATGAATAGCATGATCATGATTACGAATAGGTGGGAGGCCTCTAGGAGTCTCAAATACCTTGGAATGATTGTCCAAGACCTTTTGGAGATCTGGAGAAGTAGATGATTTCGATGTGGGAACCTCTAGCGAACACAATTGTGCAATTACGCCTCGTTGTTCTTTCTTTAGAAGCTTTGTCATTCTGTTAGAGTTGATTATGTTTCCCAGTTTCCCTGTGACATCCCTTAATTCAACTTCCTTTCCTTTCAAAGAAAATTTCATGAAAAGTTCTTGAAAATTAAAAGCTATTGTACCCAAGGATTGTAGCCATTAGATTCCTAGTACAACATCGTCACCACCCATTGGAATGGAAAGCATTGGGCTATTCAATACATATTCTCCCATGGATAGATTGATATTATGGTACTTTTCAGAGCAATTTATGGTTCCTCCACTTGCAACCATCACTTGAAACTCTAGTGTTGGATATAGGAAGCAATTCAATTCCTTGGCTATCTTACAGTGAATAATATTATGGGTATTGCCCGAATCAATCAACACTATTACCTTTTTTTCTTGATATGTCCTTTTATATTGATAGTTTGATGAGTGGTAATTCCAACCAATGCATTACAAGATATGGTCAGATTCAGTTCTTCTTTCTCTAGGGTTTGTTCCTAGTGTATATTCTCTTCTTTTGATGTTTCTTGTTCCTTTTCTTTCTCCTCTTCATAATCTATGTAAAATGATTTCTTCTCAGCACACTTATGACCTTTAGTGTATTTTCCATCACAACTGTAACAAAGCCATTTTGCTCTTTTTTCTTCCAATTGTTGTGGTGTCAACCTTGTAGGTTGTGGAAGGCTAGGGGAAACAACACTTCCATCTTTATAGTTGTGAGTGGTAGGCTTCCTTGTTGCCATAATTTTGCTTTCCATTTTTCTTTCAAACATGAATGCCTTCTCCAATGAATCAGGTTCCCAAAGGAGAAACTCATGTTGGATGTTATCCTTTAAATTCCCTATGAACACATCAATCCTATGCTCCTCTAAAATATATCTTACCCTTATATTCAAATTTTGGAAGTCCTCAATGTGCTCCATCATTGAAACCTTTTGTTTGAGATTTATCAATTGGCTAAAAAAAGTGTTGCTTTTTGTATCCTCATAATGTGCTATCATTTCTTCTGTAAAAATTTTCCTAAGCGACAATTTGTTTACAAGAGCAAATCCATCGATACCATACAAACTGATTTAATTCCAAATATAAAGTTGCAATGCGTACCTTTTTTGTGTTTTGCACATTATGGAGATTGCAATATTGTTCCATCTATAGTATCCATGTTACTAGATCTTTGCCATCAAACTTCCTCATATTGGTATTTGGAACATGGTGGGTATTCAATCCAATGTTAGAGTCTATGAAATAATGATTAACATTTCTTTTGTTCTCATCATGAGTTTCCTTTACTACCCTTTCTCCATTAGTAAGCATTTCTTGTAGCAAATTTGTCAAATCTGTCTTCAAATCTTCCATGTTGCCTTTAAGTTTTTCTTCTATACCATCCATCTTAACTTCCACGTATTTATTTAAACCATCCATCTTAGCTTCCATGTCTTTCTTTAAACCATCCATCTTAGCTTCCACACCTTTCTTTAAACTATCCATCTTAGCTTCTGTTACTTTTTGTGAGAGTGAATTTTGTTGCACTTGGTCTCGTAATTTTGATATATCATGTTGCATTTCTTCCTCTTCTTCATGAGTCATGCTAGATATTTCAGGTTTCTTACTAGGTGTTTCCATTTTCTTTCTTCGGGGCATCAATTAATGATAATAATGCTTCACTATTCCCTTTTAATTCCTTCAAACTATTTTTCAGACCAAACTTATGCAAAATTTAAAAAAACTAAACAACTTTTTTCACTTTGTAGGAGCTCGATATTGACTCTGTTGTATCTCTATAATTTCAGATCTTCAAGATCTATAATTACATCTTGTGGTAGCCCTCTGAGTCCTCTTCCAACCTCGCAAGTTTGATTAAGATTGAATTCTTCAAGGAAGAGTTATGCCAAATCTCCTACGATGACCTGATTATAGACTGGTTCAGTAGAGTGAACTTGTATGAAGTGCCACCTATCACTGTTTCGACCTTAGGACCTACAACCAATATCCTGAAAACTAAAGGTTGTCCTATTTCTGTAATGTTTTACAAAATTTCAATATGATACGCAGAGAGAAAGTTATGACGATTTTCCCTCGATCACCTGTTTGATATATAATTTGGGAGCTTGCAAAAACCCTAACTTCCTTGGATCCTATCTCTAAAAGTATAGCAAGGAAAGATCTGAAATTTGGACCTGAGGTTCATCACGATTGTGACTCAAAAGGGGTTTAATTTCAGCATCTGAAACGTCATAGAAAAAAAGTTAGCGCGAAAATTCCACGATGACCTTTTTGGAATAGAGAAACCCTAGAATCCAAAGCCTCTGAAACCAAATGTTATGTAACCAACTCACAAAATATAAGAAAAGATAGATAAACGACTTCAAAATCAGCCTTTTCAAGGGGGAAACCTCCTTTAAATTACACAAATGAATAAATATTGGATGATACAAATAAAAAAACCTTCTTTCTATATATAGGAGTCTAAGGGGTCACAATATAATCAAAGCCGACATAACAATAATAATATAAGGGCACAACAATAACAATAGTGGGCTTCTATGGAGCATAATAATAACAATATTGGGACAATAGGGGCACAACAATAATAATAGTGGGCTTCTATGGAGCACAATAATAACAATATTGGGACAATAGGGGCACAACAATAACAATAAGGGCTACAATGACAATAGTAATGGAGGAATCACTAGTATTATAGGGACCTAACAATATGGGGCATGCCTCTATGACCATCATTAATGAATGTTAATTAAATGTTATTATTCTTGAACCTAATATTAATGGTTAAGAGTAAATCTACAGACTATAAATATCTACTACTTAATGTTAGATTTTTTAAGCCTTACTGATTAAATATGTTAGGCCTAATGGTTAAGAGCATGTGTTTCCTCTTAAGAGGTTATAGGTTCAAAATTAGAGGGGATAAAGTATGTATGCATTCGTAGGATTAGCAGTCAAATTGTTGCACGGAGGTGGGTCCCTTGTCCCACAAACAATGGAACCTGATACACCAATTTAGTGTCTGGCTTAACCGTGACCTCAAAATTAAATAGTAATAATATTATTATATATTTTTCACACTTAAATAATATTTTTTATAATTAAAGGTCAATTTTAAATAAGCTAGTAATCAAATTTGTTTTAGAAATATTTTTTAAATTAAAGTTAACATATTTTTTAAGATAAACATGATATCATAATTAGTTTTAACATTTTGATTATTTATATTAAATAAATTAATGAAATTTATAAAGTATCAATATAAATTTATTTTAGTTTATATTTAAAAAAAATTATTTAACATGGCAAGAGACGTCCATATTGCTTTAGTGAGAATTGACTTAGATATTATTTAACCTGGCACCATGTTGACGAGATTGAAATTTAAGATGTGTTGAGACATTTGATTATATATTTGTATTTATTTGTTTTATTTCTTTTCTCTTTTATATATTTGTATTTATTTATTTTATTTATTTTTCTTTTTCATTACCCTTTTGTATGTCATGTGATCGACATTAATATTTTGAGCTCAATTAATTTATGAGTGAATGTATTATGATAATTTTTATTATATCTTTTTAACAATTGTATCTTATGTGATGATTCTCTAACGTCGAAATAATATTTTGATTTCCATTTATTTATAAGTGAAGGTATTATGATTATTTGTTTATTTTAAAATCATAAGTGAAATATAAAATTTGAAAATATATGTGTTTTAGTTGTTATAAAGTATGTAAAAGAAGTTCAAGATTATTTTGAGTTCAATTAATTTATGAGTGAATGTATTATGATAATTTTTATTATATCTTTTTTACAATTGTATCTTATGTGATGATTCTCTAACGTCGAAATAATATTTTGATTTCCATTTATTTATAAGTGAATGTATTATGATTATTTGTTTATTTTAAAATCATAAGTGAAATATAAAATTTGAAAATATATGTGTTTTAGTTATAAAGTATGTAAAAGAAGTTCAAGGTTAGGTGACAATTTGTTAAATTCGTTTTTTATTATTAATTTTAAACTCAAAATTAATAATAATTAGCATTGAATTTATTAATAGCTTAAAGAGACATGTTTGTCTATGATATTGTGAGACATAATCCAAGAAACATGTAATTATGTTTCATCTAAGGGGAGGCAAGTTGTGCCTATGTTTTCATTTTTATTTGACTAGCGCAATATTGCTACAGATCTTAATTGTATATTTCCATTTTTGTCATCGCATGGTGTTCTTTTCTATAGTATTTTTGGCATATTTTGCACGTTGATATTTTATGCATATGAAGCACACTGCAAGTGGTATCAGAGCACTTTCCTAGGCTAGACACACAACCAATTTAAAAAAAAAAAAAAAAAAAAAAATTAAAAAAGGAGGCTAGAGACTTGTTCCAATGTATTTAAGATACAAAGATATGTCATTACATGCATCAACTTGCGGTTAGGGAAACAAACACGAAGGAACTACAAGAGGTGGTCATGGATGTTGGATTCCCTTATAACCCTTGTTGGTACTCCTTCAAGTAGTAGCGCTTGAGACAATGCCTGTATATGGACTACACTTCCACGTACCTTTGGTATATCAGAACTCCCCCAAGATTACTTGAAACCAACCCTAAATAAGTTGTTGGTCATCTTGCTACTATAGTACACCGAGAAAAACACTCAGGGAGACTACTTGAATGTACTTGGGGTAGTCAGGTAATATGGCTAAGAGCACAATCAATCCTCCTTAGTTAGAACTATGAAAGATTGGGTTGAGTACTATTGTTGGACCCTTAGCGTATAGCACGATCTGTAGTACCTAAAACTCCTTTACTACCATAGTTCCCTCTCATCCACTAATTTGTCGTCTCATTTTGCAGTATCCAGAAGCTGGGGTTTTTGCTATCGCAATATAGATCAGTTTATGCAGTATCAACAATTGGGTTTTTGTCGTCGAAGTACCTATCATTTTTTGCAATACCAAACAATTAGGGTTTCTGACATCGCAGTACAGACCAATGGAACCACCAAATTCTCACACATTTTACAGTATCGAGGTTTTTGGATTTTGGTCACTACAATATTGATTAGTAGGGAGTAATACTCCTATTGGAGTAAAAAAAAAGGTTTGGTGGTCCCAAATTTTTTGTTCCAAGCAATCTAGATCAAAGGATTTAGGACGATGAGTTGATCACAGTGATACCATCCGTCGGTAAGCATCCATTTTTCCTGTGGACCAAAATGCTTTCAAGTGACCTACATTAATGAACTCCTTGCCTCGCACCCATTGCAGCCATACTAATTTTAAGTAACCCAAAATTATGACTTAGGAAATTATATAGTAACCATGAGGGCTCAAGCTATGGAAAACCTTGAGAAAAGTGTTCAAGACCTCGAAGACAATCTCACCACAAAATTCCACGTACTTAATGATGCCCTAACACCCATACATTAGCTCCTCAATGATCCAGGTGGCTCTGGAGAAGCTCAAAAATTGAAGTCTTCAGATCTTATCAAAATTAGAGCCAAGTCAAAGAGCTCATCATCCTTATTCCAACGATGTAAACGAAGACTCAATCTAACTTAGTATGCAGAAATTATGCTTAGTAAAAAACTCTATCCAAATTTGGCAAAGAAGCAGGGTTTTTGTCACCAGATAAATTTTGAGGGTCACTAAATTTGGTAGCTTGGAAAAATTTGATGAAACCAGACTAAATTTGACAGACCTCCAAATAAAGTTAGTAGCGCCTCTACATTTGGCAGGACTACCAAATATGGAAGAACTCTGCCAACTTTGGGGACAGTTGGGTGGCCCAATGATGTGGGGCCACATGGCCCAATCGATCGACGCTAATCGACACCCCAAAAATGGCCAATAAGTCCTGGGTTCCGAATTGGGAAATGGTTATGATATGGGATTTCAATTTAAAAAAATTATATATAAAAACAAAGTTGGTGGACGATCAAACCGCACTAACCACGACCTGTTATATATTACATAATACTAAAGTTTAGTGGGTGGCCAACCCCCACCAATGTCATGGAACCATCCAAATAGTCGCCACATATGACACGAGGACGACAGGGTTTGAATAGCTAACTTGCCAAAACTTATAACCCTAAAAACAGTTAAAAGGACTTTAAGCTTCTGTGGTAGTTTTTTGCAGTAGCATGATCCGGATTATCCACAGTTTCGAGTTCATTCTGTCGACGTTTCAAACCCCAAAGGGGGTCCATCATCAGGACTAAATTAGATAGAATATGAATAAGCTTTCATTCATATTCTATCTAATTTAGTCCTGATGATGGACCCCCTTTGGGGTTTGAAACGTCGACAGAATGAACACGAAACTGTGGATAATCCGGATCATGCTACTGCAAAAGTTAAAAGGACGCTAACCCCATGTGCACCCTGAAACCATCAACCAAACATTTGTTATGAAAACTGATAGAGGCAGTCACATATGGAAACAATAATCTGGTCTGGCTGGTTCGCTATTTTTTCAGTAGTCAGATAACATAACCGACAAGTATGTGATATTATTGGCAGTGGTTTGTTAACTCCTCTAGATATTCGGGCTCATCCTTTTGAATCTTGGTGGTGGAAACGGTGGCACTAGGCTCTACATCGATAATTTGCTTCCCTTTATCATTCCCCTTGTCAATTTCTGACTCAGAGTCAGAACATGCATCTGATTAGGAAGCCTTCAGCTCGGCCACCAGTGACTTCTTGGATCGACACTCATGTTGTGAGTGGGGCTCTTATGGAACTCACACCATTTCCATGTGTCCTTCTTTGTCTTCACGGTGTTGTTCTTCACTTGCGGATTTAGTGGGTTTTCTTGGGTCACCCTACCTTGGCTTTGTCCTTTGTTCTGCAGCTTGGGGGCACCTTTCCCTTACTTCAGATTCACAAATCCAAAGTCTCGCTTCTTCTGTTTAAATTTATGCTCAATCTTGACAGTGTATCGATAGGTGACACCAAGCGAGGAGATGTCCAGGAACTCCATCTCGTCTTGGATGTACTTGTGTAGACCACTGTGGTACTTGAGTACTAAATTCCACTCAGAATCCTTGATACCTAGCTTCATGCAAAGGGTATGGAAAACATTTATGAACTTTGGCACATCTTGGTCGTTTCCCTGCCGTATTGTGGTCCACTTTTTGTATTTATCTTCATAGCTCCCAACAGGGTAATATTTTTCCTTGATGGCATCTTGGAAAGAATTCCATGTGGGTGCAACTGAAAAAAATGAGGATTCCCTCTCATCATTTTATTCACAATATGTTTCCCATGATTCCTTGACGTGTGGGGTGGATTTGAGAAGTGAAAATGTAATATTCTCCTGATTGGAAAAGTTATGAACTGAAAAATATCCTTCCAACATATTTAACCATCTATCTACGAAGTTTGCATCTATCTAGCCTTTGAATATGAGAATATCAAAGTTAACTTGTATCTTAAAAGGAGTGGCACCTCCATAGTGGTTGTTGGATGAAGATCCATTGCCTATGGGTATTTGTGGAATGATTTGGGCAAATTTATCGATCATCGCATTCTTTGTTCACTCAAGGGATTCCTCGAGCAATATTTTGAAAGGATCTCCTACCCCCTCATTTTTCTTTTCTGCCACCATGAGAGGTTGTCAAGGTTTGTGAGGCTAGTCTTGCAAAGGTTTAACCAGTTTGAGCCCTAACTCCTTATACCTTGACCTCGTTGGGGACATGCAAAGAAAAACAAAGAAAGAGAAAACCGCTTTGATACCATTGATCCAGACTTATTTGGGAACACAACATAATACAGAAATACACACATACACAAAGATGCATCAGAAATAAAACTTCATTTCATTAATATCAAAGAACTGAAATATGTTTACATATAAAAATGGAAATGAACTAGCTCGGACGATTGTAGCTTATCTCTGAGAAGAGATGTGATGGCTACATGCCTCTGAACTGTGTTTAAAAGAGGCTTGAAGGCTTATTTGTTAATTAGAAACAATGGGAAAACATAAACATCCAAAAACATAACCCTAGGAGATGAAACACCAAACTATGGGCCCTGTTTGGGTAAATTGGTACATCAACTTCTGGGGTTGTAACTTTGGCATATGATCTTCGTTTGACACGCACAATACCTCATTAGAAATATATATATGAGGGCTAAAAATTTTGACTACAAAAATCAGTGAAAGACTCAAGATTTCCCTTTTTCCAGAAAAAACATCATTTAGGCCCTCAAAACTGCAAGACCGGAAAAACTGTCCCAGAAGTTGAGGACCCAAAAAACTGCGAAAAATACTAAATTGTGCTACAATTAAGGAAACTGAAAAACTGAAAGAAACAATGGTGGGGGTCCAAGTGGAATAGGTGGTCAGCCACCAATATCCACCTAGATTATGTTATTAGCCAAACTAGAGAAGAGATTACAAGCTTGGAGTCATATATGGATATCCAATGTTGGAAGGCTAGTCTTGGTAAAATCGGTTTTGGAGGTCATCCAGTTTACTAGATGTCATTGGCTTGGATTCCAAAATGCATCTTGGAAAAATACAAACACATATGTTTCATATTTCTTTGTGCTAGTCAAAGTGAACATGTTGTTCTTCCTTGGGTGAAGTGGGAGCAACTTGTTGTGCCAAAAGCCTTGGGAGGTTGGGGTTTGAAAAATATTTTTAAGTTCTTAAAATATCTTATGGAAAAATGTGGTTGGAGTATGATCTCTTATCATAACTTGTGGACCTTAGTGGTCTACCAGAGGTACATAGCTCCAAGACCCCTTGAGGATTGGATCAGGCATCCAGTAAAAACAATGTAAACTTTGAAACGGGAACTATAAACTCAAAACGGGAACTCTGGCCCAAAAACCCCAAAAAAAACATCAAAAATAGTGCTAAAAACGAAAAGTGTGTATACTGGAACGATGTTTTTTTTTTTTAGGTGCCAATTTTGAACGTGTTTTAAAAATGGCGGTGACTACGAAATTTACTACGAAATTTTCGTGCAAAATATAGCTTCAAAACGAAAGTGATGCTACTGGAATAACGTTTTTTTTTTTTAGGGTCAATTTTCAAACTTTTTAAAAAATGCTAATAAAACCAATTTTTTATGTCTCAAACAAAGTTAATTTTTAAGGAAAAAAACACATTAATGTTTCTGGTAGAATATCATTTTTCTTTCCTATGTATAAATTTAACATGTTTTCAACCACACCATGCTAGATACAAAAGAAATTGAAAATTTTTCAACTATAAAATTAAAAAACCATGACATTATGAACAAAGTATATCACTCAATGAAATCAAAAGTCTTTATTTGTATACTGAATAAAACAGACATTATATCTCTAATTTGATATTGCATTGTAGATATTTAAACAATAAAATTTATCATACTTAAGACATAATCCAACAACATAAAAATGCTTCATAACTTCTCATTTAACAACATATGGAAAAAATTAATTTTATTTGAAGATATGATGCATACATCAGTTATATAATCTGTCTTAAACAATTATTCAAAATCACTCATATTTTCTTGCACACCATCACAATTCACATCTTCAGATGAGTGACTGGATGCTGACGAAGATGTTCCATATTCTTCTCTTTCATCAACTAGTGCCCCATCTGAGTCCACATGCATGCCCAACATTCCAGGTTTCAAAAGTCTTCTAGATATACGACCGGTTTCAGCAGACTCCCATGTCAACACTATTCCTTCTGGTAACAACCTTTTCAGAATCTCTATCGTCTTGAAGCGAAGAGTTCCTCTCTTTGTTAAATTGAAGTCATAAACAAGTATGTCAACATCCTCCAATTGTAATATGTCTGTGCGGCGGCGATTTATATTTGTACCATTTCTTTTTCTTTTTCCACCATTTTTTTTGTCAACTACCATCTCTGGCTTATACACACCATTGAATGGGTGTGTATTTATGGCATACCAATGTACTTCAACACTTGTAACATCCTCATTTTCTGTAAAGACCTTTATAACTTTAGCAACCCAAAATGGATAGCCTTTGGGATCTCCATCTGCTAGCACTGCAATCATGCAACCCTCCTTAATATCATGTACTGAACCCCTATAAAGGTCTTCCATGGCTTCACGTTGTGCACAAGATCTTCTGGAACCAATATACATCTCTCTTTCCATTGCCTGTGAAGAATTAATAATACCTTGAGTTTGTTGCTGTTCAACAATGTTTACTTCCTCTTGTTCATTCGACACATTTTGTGGCCAAATAAATGGATTTTTCAAAGGTATATCTTCATTGGTTGTTGTTGAAATGATATCACTTTGATTATTGAAAAATGACTCCCACCAAACTGAATCAGCAATGTCAAAGTACTCATATGTTTATCTAATACATTTTTTAATTTCTTCTAGGCAATCAGAATAATTTATATGTCTATTCTGTCTGCGTGCATTCTGAACTTCACCAACTGATTGTAATAACAATATTTTTGATGCAAATATTGGACGATCTGGAATGAACTTCAAAACTTGCAAACCTGATGACGGTGCCCATTCTGTAGTAGTTGAAAACTTCTTGCCCCATATTAGTGTTTTCCCATCAATTTTTTTTATACGAAATTGATGTTGGAAGCTAATATCATTAAGTTGTTCAATGCATTTCCCCTCACCATATGATCCTAGAATAAACCTTCGCATGTCAACAGTTTCTTCCAACACTTCAAAAGCAGGCTCTGGCATGTATGATTTCTTAATACATTCAATTAGTGATGGCAAGCTCCCAACTTCCTTCCTCCTCAATGTGACTGAAAAACAACTGAACATTTGATCAATATGGTCATGAGTGTGCCCAACAAGAAGGAAACCAACCTTTACCTTTTGAAAAATTCTCAATTCAACAAGCATGTTCAGATACCCAAAAACAACCTGACTTTTGTTTTCACGGCAAGTGTTGTCCAATTGTAGATACAAAACTTCAGGAAGATTACCAGACCAATGAGAAATCACATCATGAATTATGGTTATGGTCAGATTTGCATCATTATGAATATTTGGAGCTGCGAAGTACACCCTTGGCAACATTTTCCCATTGAAGACCATACAACCGACCAAGTGAAACTGAATAAAATTTTCCTCTTGTAGATTTTTGGGTGTGCGAACAAAATGTGGTAAAAGTGTTTTCTTCTGGTCCATACCATCAATTATCAAACCCAAATATTTATTTGGATTATCATAACACTTCTTTCGATGCTTGTACAACTTCTTCCTTTCATTTGTTTGTTGTTCGTGATGCTCCTGAAGTTCTTTGACAATTAAATCTACACAACATAAAAGAAATTCATTAAGAAATATGTTTTCATAGTTGATGACTATACAATTTTGAAAGTAAAAATTATGAACACTTACCTCTTTCTGAGCCTTCACATTTGTCCCTTTTTGATTTAAGAGAAGCACATGTACTGCAAATCCCCATCCTTGTCTTCTTAGGAATACGAACATTATTGAATTCTTTCTTCCATATCTTCACAAAATATTGATATGTAATAAATTGGCCCTGTCCCTCAGCACTTTCTGCATATTCTTTGTATAAGTTGTAGATTTCTCGTCTTGAAAAATTATCTGGAATATGTATTGTCTCTCTATTTGGCATACACTCTCCATGCTTTGAAAAGAAATCTTTCATCCATGACATTGCAGTATTTGATAATGGCCCAAACTGTCTTTTATAACGTACTCTGAATGAAATGTGGGATCCTTTTCCAAATTTTCTTGAATTCTCGAGAGACGAAAATTCCCAATTGAATGAAACATTTTGAAAGCTTTTCTACACAATAATAAATTCCTAATATGATAATCATAACCTGACAATGTAGATTGCATGCAGCCAACTAAATATGAGTTTTGCATGCTTTTATTCATTGACAAATATCTCTTCCTGCTTTCTAATGCAAATGTGAAATCCATACGTTTCAAGCAATTTTTTTGGCAACATTCACTTGAAATGAGAGCGCTGATAGAACTTCTTCTCGTCAGATATTCTGCTCTACCCCTTGTATAACTAGAATAGTTTGCATCGATACGAAAAGGTCTACTCCTACTCCTCGGTACAATATTTCTTAGCAACATCTCCATCATTGGATCATCACTGCTGCTCTCATCCTGTTCTTCATCACTGCTACTCTCATAGTCCTTAGAATCAGGACTAAGAGGAGATTGTGATACTCCAATCTTTTGAAAATCATCATCCCGCGCTTCATCACTGCTGCTCTCATAGTCCTTAGAATCAGGACTAAGAGGACATTGTGATACTCCAATCTTTTGAAAATCATCATCTCGCGCTTCATCACTGCTGCTCTCATAGTCCTTAGAATCAGGACTAAGAGGACATTGTGATACTCCAATCTTTTGAAAATCATCTTCCCGCGCTTCATCACTGCTGCTCTCATAGTCCTTAGAATCAGGACTAAGAGGACATTGTGATACTCCAATCTTTTGAAAATCATCATCCCGCGCTTCATCACTGCTGCTCTCATAGTCCTTAGAATCAGGACTAAGAGGACATTGTGATACTCTAATCTTTTGAAAATCATCATCCCGCGCTTCAACACTGCTGCTCTCATAGTCCTTAGAATTAGGACTAACTGGACACTTTGACACTCCATTCTTTTGAAATTCATTATCACACTCATCATCACTGCTGCTCTCATAGTCCTTAGAATCAGGACTAACTAGACACTTTGACACTCCATTCTTTTGAAAATCATCATCCCGCGCTTCATCACCGCTGCTCTCATAGTCCTTAGAATTAGGACTAAGTGGACACCGTGACACTCCATTATTTTGAAATTCGCCATCATGCACGTCAAAACTGCTGCTCTCATAGTCTTCAGAATTAGGACTGAGTGGACACCGTGACCCTCCATTCTTTTGAACATCACCATCACGCTCTTCAAAACTGCTACTCTCATAGTCCTCAGAATTAGGACTAAGTGGACATCGTGACACTCCATTCTTTTGAACTTCACCATCATGCTCTTCATCACCGCTGCTTTCATAGTCCTTAGAATCGGGACTAAGTGGAAGAATTCCCGCTATATTCATCAATATGAATAGAGTTGTTACGCGATGAAGATGTTGATGGTGTATAAACCGAAACTTCACCATCAGAACAATCCATCCCTTTCAAACAGAAGATGTTGAATGATACAAATGGAGTTTCCTAAGAATATTATATAGCTTAAAGAATGAAATATTCCCTCCAAAAATTTTCGCGAAAATATTTCCCTCCAAAAATTTTCGCGAAAATATTTCCCTCCAAAACTTTTCGTGAAAATATTTCCCTCCAAAAGTTTGTTAGATTTATTTACCTTTATTATTTTATTCTACAATTCATTGAAAAACATAAACTAAATTTTTTTATGAAATCAATCACTGAAATTCAAATTGTAAACTACAACTTCTATATTAATTATTCTAATAGTTAAAGTATATAATATTTACTAAACAACTAATTTTTTTTTTTAATTTTTATAATATATTCTAAAACAAATTAATCCCACATTCAATCCATTGTAAAATAAGTCTACAATATTCGCTCTATAATAATTTAAAACAAATTATCCCACATTAATCGTACAGAAAAACATCTTCGTATTTTCACTTATATATTAAATTTCGTTATCACTATTACTTACCTCACATCCAGGTTTTCTGAAGTTCGTTGAAAGACGTGAATTTGTGGAGCAGCTATATTGCTATCAACAACATATTCAACGAAGAATTATCGCAATTGAAAGGTAAGTTCAATTTTTTTTTCAAAATTTTCATATTAAATTAATTTAATGTCGAAGAAGATTTTTTTTTTAAATTAATAATTTTTCCAAGCCAAAATAACAATTATGTCAATCGTGAGCCCTACCTTCCTTCCCTACCCCACAACTCTCCTCCCCATAAGCCCACCCCCTAACTCCCATTCCCCTCCAATCTCAACTCCTCCCCCCCTTCCTTAACGCCGGCCCCATGGGCCCCACCCCCTAACTCCTTCCCTGTGCCCCCTCTCCCTCCACCCCTTCTGCCCCTACCCCTACCGCACCTACCCTTACCACCCCCCTTGTGCCCCCCCCATCCCCCCCTACCCTACCCCCCATTCCCCCCCTATCCTACCCCCCACCATCCCCCCCCCCACGCCGCCTATCCTACCCCCCCATCCCCCCACCCTACCCTTACCCCCCCATTCCCCCCCACGCCCCCTACCCTACCCCCCCCCCCCCCCCCGCCCTAACCCATTTCCCCCCCGCCCCCTATCCCACCCCATCCCCACCCGGCCCACCCACCCTACCCCCCC